>JAWQEG010001527.1:0-123248 GCA_033782935.1 Petrolisthes cinctipes | reverse complement strand
GAGAGAGAGAGAGAGAGAGAGAGAGAGAGAGAGAGGGGGGGGGGGGGAGGGTGGTAGCACAGGAGACGGAGAGGGGGGAGGGAAAGAGCAGGAGACAGAGAGGGAGAGGAGGGGGATAGGAAACGGAAACCTCCATATTCATCAAGAAAATCATTCTAATTTCCCAGTAAATACAGTTTGACTGAATTGATGGATAAACCACAATATTCATAGAATATTACTTCAAGGTATATACAGTAAATAACTACGAGAATGTGAAAGGAAAGTGAGGTAGGAAATAGAGGATATCATACATCTGGACATGGGGACGGGGTTCAGTGTTACCAGATGAATTCTGCGTTAGGCAAAACTGAGGTGGGTACGAATACTTGTGGCCGATAGTACAAGTAGAGGACATGAAATTAGGGCACAATTTCCAGATTATAAAGCATATGTTATGTCAACATGTACATCCTTTACATAAATCTAGTCTTAGCTAGTGAATCAAAATAAAAAATCAATTGCCAGCAAAAACGTGTCTGCTTCTCACACCCAAGAAATATTAGAGAAGGGGAGTCGATCACCAATAAATATTGGAGATCTCTGGCAGCAGTGCTAGTTGAGGTATGATTTGATAAGAACCAGGTCATGTAAGCATTCATTGGTTTAATGCTAGAGTTGGAATAGTTTCAGATTTACCATAAGCTATGTATGTATGTATGCATTTGTGTTTGTGCAATGATCCCGTCCCAGAGAGCTTGAACAACTTTTGTTACTTTAACTTGTCATACCATCTCCAATGTTAATGGAGTTTGGAAAGCTCACACAACTTTTTGCTGGCTATACTCTATACCCTCTTTATGTACAAAAAAACGAACCACTTGCTATTAAGCAGAATAATCTGGATGAAGTAGTCACAGCTCATAATTTCTAGCCCACCCGACAGATTAAGTGAAGCAAGCTCAATCTGTCCTCTGTGTAATACAGTAGTTTATTTGATATAATTATATACTGTACATATACAGTAATGAAGCAAATGACAGTGTGTATTCCTTCATTGTAAATTACACATTTCTCTCAAGGCACCCAAACTTCATCCATCATGGATGGGCTAGAAATTCCCTGCATAGGTTCTGCATTACTTGCCAATAATCAAGCTATGATAACTGGGAAGTTTTAAAATTACAATGATATATACAGTTGCATTTATAGGACTACTGTGTTAACATTCTATACATAAACCTTAGTGCAGTTACAAAGGGCTACTGAAAAATAATCATCCTATTTTAAATGAGAATATTTCTGTACCTATTAACTGTACAAGAACTGGGCATGAAATACATGAAAGACAACATATCCAAGTTATCTAAGATTACCACGAGAGAGTTCCATTGCAATGTGATCCCATAATGAAAAGCTTCCTTGCTGTTGGACTGGCAGCAATGGGCCCCTTGATATGGTGAAACACAGCTGGCCCCTATATCAATGTCTATGTTAATGTTGCCTAGATCAATAGTGGAGCTCTAAACTTGCCTTGTTACTGCTCGAGTCAATGGTAATTTATGTGTTGAAGTAAAATACGGGAGGAATTCAATCATCGTGTCAGTGTTAACGATTAAGTTGGGGAAGTCATATACAGCATTTAGGAGGCGAAACAAAATTTAGGCATCTTTTCTTTTGGTTACTCTTCAGTTGTAACAAAAATATTCTCATTTGAAATTATGAGAATATTTCAAATTGGCATGGACAATGTACATTTGTCACTACAACTGTATATCAATATTAGAATTTGCAAGCTGACAGTTAACATTTAACTTTTAAGGGTAACTGTAAATCCTTACTTTCATTGTCTGGATTAAGAGTTTCATCTAACTGCACTTAACGCATTTTCTTTCCACTCTCAGTGGATATTGATAACTTGTAAACAATTATCAATTGAAATTTCTCATATATCATTATTTCATTTTCCAATCAGTTATTCTGTTTGAATTATTCACACTGTGGTCCTGTTTGAATTTTGAAACAATACTACACAGTGCACAACTACAAAATAATTTTATGAAGTGAGAAACATTCTGTGGGAATTGTGATATACCCATTTTTTATTTAGATTTATCAATATCCACTCAAACTAAAAGGGGATATTATTTCATTAACATTTATGGGAGGCAGGTAGTTGTACAAACACTTCGGTAGTAAAGTGGCTGGTGCATAATATATGCCGAGGAATGTACAGTACTTATTTTCTGACACTCTTGTTTACAATTTGATCAATATTAGAATTCTCTGGCTAAGCTGATGTCAATGGATTATATTTTTAAGTTCACTGATTGAGTGTTCCTGTGCATCCATAAACTTGCATTTCAGCCTTCTAGGAACTGAATCAAGATCTAGTTTTAAGAGATTTCTTCAGACTGGGGAAGATGGATAATATACCATGTACACAAATACATATCATAAATGTAACGTAACTGAATAGAATGCACTGTACAGTACTGTACATGGAAATATCAACTGAGGAGGAGCTTTAACTGATGCTCAACTACAGTAGTACCATACTGTAGTACTAAAAGATTGTCATTTAATTAAAACTTTTCCTTAAATGGTGCTTCCATGTTCATGTTTGCCACAGCTCACAAAACACACCAACCTCTGTACTATAGAGTTTTGTGTTCATTTGTACATACTGTATGTGATGAGGATGACAAAAGCAGGGGTGGTCCTCAACCAGGTGATTCAGCTTACTTGTGTGTGGTCAACTGTATATATGTATACTGGTGCAGAGCAAAATATTTTAATATTTAAACAATCAAAATGTAGGTTAGTTAAGTCAATGAGGTGATAAGTTATGAAGAAAATATATTAATTAGCCCAGACTGGGGGTGGGAAAAATGATAGTAACAGATGACAAACAAACAACTGGGGGATGTAGAAAAGCAGAACTAAAACCACAGCCAACATTATGCATTCCCGGATGCTAACTAATGGCTAAGCCTCGTACCTGATAAAGCATGGGATCTGCCAGATACCACTGCCCTGATTGTGCAAGGAACTGATCCTGCAACTGTCAAAATGAAAAACATATTTGCATTATTCTCATGAACAGCAAATGAAAAGGACATCAATATAATTCAAGTAATACACTTGATATCATATTTGTTGCATCTAACCAGAGACCTAACACCATCATATTATCAGCTTTCATCCATTCATATTTTTTTTTGTAGCTGACAGAAAATATCCATGGCTGATATCATTACCCTGCATATAATTGGCTGATGCACACTTCCACTTCCTGTATGGAGAGCTTCAACCAATCATGGTTACCCAATATAATATCTGCGATAGACATTAATTTTGCCATCAGCTACAAAAAATATATAATATATATATAAACATAGTACTTGTACAGTCCTTTCTAATCTCCTGCTCCCCATTGCACTACTCATAAAACACCAACTATCAAAAATTTAACTTATAATTCTTTAACCCTCTCATGTCCTTGGATTTTTCGGCTCAATAATGCCACCTTACATAAAGCAAGAAAAACTTTTGGTCTATCCTGTCTCCATCTGATATTAAAATGTCCACAACTATTATTACTGTATTATTGCATCTGACAGGCCATAAGCCTGTGATGAGAAGAAGCTTTGGAATATTACAGCTATTTTCAATTATATTGTCTGCAGATGTTTTCTTCAACTGAATACAGTTCAAATACAACTCAGAAATGTTTCTCTTGCATATACAATGTTTATACAGTATAATGATAATATATACATAATATTATGACAATAGCCTTAGAAATTATACCAGGCCATATTCCTTATCCTTATTAGGCATCCACCAGACAGCTGTGACACTACTGAATATGAACAGTGTTGAATGCCATCTACTGTATATACAGCTGTATCAATTGGGCTAATTTTCAGCAAAAATTATGAGGGCTCACCCTGTCAATTATGTTAGTATTACTGCATTGTAGTTAATGTCCTCTAATAAATGTTATAGAGGACGGACACATAATAAAGTTGTGTGAGAGATATGGTGCATGTGTGAAGATAAAGTGCGTGTGTGAAGAGATATAGTGTGTGTGCATGCGAGTGAGTGAGTGTGTGTGTGTGATACACTTTTTTCACATTTTCAGTTCTTCAGTATGCAGGTATGGAAGGGTGTGTATGTTTGCCTGTATGTATAACAAGTATATATATATATATATATATATGTATGCTTGCCTCACCATCTCACTCTCCTAACCCACACACACACAAACACTCATGCATGGAGGCACACTAAATTTACTGCCTCCCTTCTTTCTCGTTCTATTAATTTCACAAAAGGTTAAAGGCCGCCAATGTGTGGCAGTCAATGAGACAGAGTGAAGCACACACTAACTGTATGAAACACAACTATAGCACACATCACGATGATGAGTGGCCCACCCACAGGAGACGCCAAGTCAGCTTCGGCTATAGCTGCTTAAGCAGGAAGACCTCAGACAGGCGACTCAACTCCCAACCTCCTCCTCACAGGGGTGGTAACCTCTGGCAACAGTGAGAGATTTTTACAGTGTCCCAAGCAAGGACCAAACACTGGACCACAGAAACTGCAGCTGCACAATTTACCACTGTGCTAGCCAGATAGGTAGACTGAACCCCTCGGTAAACTGAATGACTCTGTCTGCTTTCAGAGAGCATGAAGTGTGAATTCACACTTCTATTTGGGTGGTGGATGGAAGGATATAGGATAAACTTTTTCACAACCAACCCCCACCCTCATCACAAGGTCTGTATATTGGAAGGAAGGATCCTCCCCATCAGAGACGACAGTGTTACAAGCATTCAGAGATGCTGGTTAACACTGAATAAAGTCAATCCCACCAAAAAGCCAAAGGCTTTCTCATGGCCACACAGACTCTATAGAGTTTGATAGGTGCAGAGGTTAAAGGCACGCTTAGCAATAGCTAACTGCTTAAAGGTTACTGATAAATGGAATAGTGCAACATCTACACATATGTTGAATACAAATTTCCCATAAAATACATATTTCACTGAAGAAATAAACCCTTACTATAAAGAGAAATTGACAAAAGCAAGAAGAATTTGGCTACAGCCTACTAAGACAAATAACACACTTATTTATCCACATGAAAGAATAGTATGGCAAAACCCTCATCTTGTATCATTCCAGATAGAAGATTAAATTAATGTAGAGTGAATTCTCTCCCCTTATTTTTAATAGCCACATCACCCTCCATCCTTACCATAAAATCAAGCCACCTTAAACGCAGCTATAGAAAATCTCAAGTGGAACCAAAAGGAAGGCATTTCACGGATGAAATGTCCTTAAAAACTTGATTGATTTGAAAGAGGTATGTAAAAATTTAATGTTTATAGAAAATTACATTTCCAGACATTTTGGCCACATACTGTACATTTCAACTAAAACTCAACAACTGTTAAAAGCTGGACATGATCAAAGATTCCAGCACTAATCTTAAAATACCTTCCTCTATCATTTTTCTGAGGTATGCTGGATTCTTGTTGAAATTCCTATACTAGAGCTCTTCTAAGAAAATAAAGATAAATATATAAAAACATAAAAGGTATTGCTAACCAGTACTGTAATATAATGATAAAACAACGCATCACCTCATGTCTTATAGTGAAGTCGGAAATTAAACACTATCACAAATTCACAAACTGCTATGTAAGATTCCTTGTCAAGCAATAGGCAGTTATGCATAATTTCATGATAGAAAATCTCAGATTTCACCATTAGACAGGAGGTAACAGACTTTTGAGCATGATTGTACATGACAAATTGCGTTAAATCACCAAAATGCATAAACCAACTTATGGCCATTTCTTCATAACCTCAATTAGAATGTTTTATTCATGAGTATAAAATTAGCTCCCCCTTAAATAACGAGTCTCTGTCAATAGCAAAAAATGCATGTGGGATCATGGTGAGACAGCAACCTGGGATATGCTTATTATATAATTCGTGGTCACTTACACACAACATACAGTACAGTACCACAAACGTCATAGTACGCTACCTAATTTCTAAGTAAATTTCCATTAGTCAGTTAAAACATCAGTTCAAATTGCATGGGATAATGTGCTATATACCAAGATTATTAAAAATACTTTGTGTCGTGGTCAGTGTTCAGATCTTTTAAAAGTTAATATGCTGACACCCAGTCAAGTTTTGTCAAAGGACTACTACACAGTTAATATGATTTTAATATTTTACTCTACTAGTTAAAAACACTGGATATTTAAAGACATTGTATTGATTGAATCATTGATATAGTTTTAATTTTATAAAAATATACAGTATATATCCCAGTAATATTTAACCAATACCTTATCTTAAAATGTCCAATGGTGTTTATACAGCATGTTCCTGAATTCCACCGACAAACTTTAGGAATATATCTTCCATTGAAAAACAAACCCACAATATTCTATAGTGTAATGTGAAATTATTATTTTTTTGTAAACGTGTGGTAGCCCTAGTCAGTACACTTTGCTGCCAGCCGAACACCTGGCCACAGGTGTTGGGGGCACCAGTGTTCAGCTGGCAGCAAACTGTACTGACTTGGGGTACCACACGTTTACACACACAAAAAAAAAAAAAATTAACATTCCACTATAGAATATTGTGGGTTTGTTTTTCGGTGGAGTATATATTCCTATAGTTTGTCGGTGGAATTCAGGAACATACTGTATATATACGGTAATTACACTAATTTCCCTAGGCTTGTTTTCCACCAACTGATTTCTTAATTGAATTTCCAGTCACTGTAATAGCATTTTCTTATTATTACATTATGCGACTCCCTTATACTGTAATTATATTTTGACTCCATGTAAAACTGTCAGCATAAACATTATACATCTTGTAACATCCATATACCTATAAACTTTCCTATTTAATCAATGTCATACTTTCCCCCCATGCCCATTTCATACTTTGTAGAAATTGGGCCTTCTTGGCATTATATAGTACAGAATAGCTTGAACTGCATAAGTATCAATAACTTTCCTAAAGATTAATTAGTAATACTGTGATATTCATTACATCTGCTTCCACTCAGTACTAAACCACTTTTATTCATGTTCATAAATATTTCTGGATATCACTGCTGCACAAAGACATGTCCAGGGTTACAGAAATTATACATCATTAAGAATACAGACATCATGCATTAGGAATAAAAACACAATGTACCATCAGTCAAATATATGTTGTCAAAAGTTTCTCTCTCTTCAACAGTATTAAAATTGTGATCCCGGTATCTATTAACACTTATGTTTTAATACTGCCCTTCATGTGAAACAAACCAGACTTCACTTACTTGGCTGACTGTACAGTAATTTTAAAATCTAGAGCAAACAAATGTACAAAACAGAGGTTAGCAAGATGGAGAGCAGACCAGAGAACAGTCACAGACATAAGTTTTGTTTCCATCTACCCTAGAACAACTCACTAATGCAGATTATGTCAATGTGAGAATAAATATAAACCCATAAGTTGAAACATTAAGCGGTCGTAAAAGAAAATTTAATTTAATGCTTTGAACATTGGCAGTATTGTTACCAAAGAGGTTGTGAGGTGCAGCGACTGACAAAATTAAAGGATGTAGCGAGGATAAAAAAGGACCTATGAGACCTATCTCTCTTCAAATCAGTTAGGTAAGCCTCAACTGCCTCTAAGCAGTGGCATAGGGAAACATCTCCCTATTTATAGACTTAACTTATATATAAGGTGGTGAAGCTGAAGGGAGGCAGTGTGGAGAAAATATGTTTTCTCTACACATATGTTTTATATATCTCATTTGGTTTTATCATTGTTTCAAAGCCTTTAGTGTTATCTCATAACAGTATAAAAGTCTGTCTCTCTCTTGGATTGAGCACTGTGCTAGTTTTATCAGCAACCAGTATACTCTCAGCAGGTTGAGGGGGTGGGGGTGAACAATATTGGTTGGTTATGGGGGAGGAGTCTTCAGAATGCCAACTGAGGAGGACGGAAGTGAAATGCAAGTGTCACAGACAGTATGGAGGAATGTGGATAGTATTGAAGGATATTAGGCGAGTGCGGATGACAGGAAGGATTCGGGTGGCTAAAAAGTACATATGAATTCATGCATAAAAAACTAAGATGAGAAAAGTCTGGGATGAGCTGAATTACTGCTTGAGTCCATCTAAAGGCTTTCTTTTTGTTTCACTAGTTAATGGAAATATTAGTTTTTGTTTTATATTAGTTATAAGTTATATATATATTTTTTTGCAAGTAGCATGAGGATTTCTGTGCAAACTTTGGGTGCAAAAAGGTTCAGTTCTCTACTCAAGCTGTGGTGAGGATGTGGCAGGCTATAGGTATAATGTAACCAAAGATACATCCTTTCTGAGAAAGTATCACATACTGTACATAAATGCATGCACTCACAGTTAACTGAAAAACAAATTGGATGCCTTAAGATGGTAAACTTTTACTTGCAACAGTATCAATGTAATCATAAGATCATACACACACACACAAGCAAAGCTGAAAAATAGGAGGAGGAGGAGGAAATAGCTAAGACATCCAAACCACAAGTATGTTTATAACAGGTGTGCAAGCTGGAAATGTACAGTGGTCTCAATATTTAAAAGGTTCCTGTACAACTCCCAAATTCTGCAATTCTCCTTTCACCAATATCAGTGAATTTTTTTAGATACTATAAAATCTCTCTCAGGTATAACACTTAGGACTTGGACATCTGACTGCTCCCACCGAATGAAATAACCAACTTTGAATAAAGTTTACTTAAATACTGAAAAAATAACGAACATGAAAGTTACACGCATCAAACCAAATCTGAGTGTTTTACCTTACACTGATATACATAACCAATTTACTGCATACAATTAGTGTAGTCTACTTGTTGTCAAATAATAAATAGCTCTACCCAACATATGTGCAGTTAGTAACCAGGAAGTTGATACAAATTGGAGTTAATACAAACACCTTGTAACTTCTCTTAGTACAGGAGGTTTACCTCATTAGAAACTTAGGAAATTATTTGTCAACTAACCAATCATCACCCACAGAACTTACCTACCAAAACAGTACTGTACTTCAATTGGTCAGCACCTGCTTCATTTGTATATTGCCAACATAAGGCAGAATTCAGCTGTGTTCCTTTCTCTCAGTGATCAGAGCAATTGTTTGGCCTGTATTGGAGTAATTTGGAAACCCAAATGTGCATTTGCTCCATCCCATCTAAGGGTGATGAGTATCCGATAAATGCTGCACCACAAGCCATGATCTCAAAGTTTAAGGAACACAACCTTGGTTTCTTAATCTCAGAAAAAGCACATACAAGCCCTGCAGTCAGAAAACACAGTGTGGTACACCTTTGCTATATATTCTCATCTAGTTAGGACCATATAATCTTACCCAGCTATGGGAGTAGCTACCCACCAGGACGAAGGGACTGCACATTATAAAAGATAAAGAGATTGAAATTTAAGGTATATTATAGAAAAATAAAAAGTGGAAGAAACAAACAGACGAGGATTTAACTATAATGTTTCACTACTATTACTTCCAGTCAAAGGCCTGAAGTAACATGAGCAAGATAACATTAACAGGGGTTCCCCCTAAGTCGCATTTTCACCTTTATTTTTGTCCAATTACATTACTGTACATTTAACTGATTATTATATATCTTATCACGTATCTAATCAGCGAAATGCATATCTTATTAATAGCTCTTGTACTGTGATAGGGCAGAGTAATGCAGCATACCGAACTGTGATCATCATAACATATAAATACAATCGCAATAGGGATATATATGATTCATTAAAATGACATGCTATGAAAGCATATAGATTACAGTACACTACAATATTGTGCTAGAAATTGTAATGGCCAAAAACCATTCATTCAGATATTTTTAAATCTGAAAAGATTACAAAAAATAAATTTTTGTAAAAGGTTCTCACTCATACCATCCTTTAGGAGACTGGAAAATACCACTATTAGCAAAAGAGTTCTTTGTGTGACATTAAAATACAAGTAAAAACGGTTTATTGCTGCAGCAGCCTTAACAATTTCATCCACTTTCCCCCTCTGTGATTTTGTGAGTGAAGGTAAGGTGAGGTTAAATGAGGCAAGGTGTGTTTGCTGGTCCATCTGGGATACTGAGTCTGTATGCATTTGTTTTTTATGTTTGTAATACAGTATGTTGTTTGAATGAAATTGAAGTATGTATTGTATATCATACCAAATATTTTGTGTGGTGTGTTATGAGGGTCTTGCTTATAGTGAAATGGGTGTGTAGTGGTATTCTCAGTCCAGTTGGTGAGGAGGGTGACTGACGATTTGACTGGTGCTATTGTAAGTTTGTTTATGGTGAATCAGGCGTGAAGTATTTCGATATGGGGTTGGAGTAGGTGTATGTATGGCTGTGTCTGCATTTTTGTATGCACATGTTTGTGCTATGTCTGCAAAGTTATGTGTATTTGGGGAGTGTGGGGTGTTGGTATATTGTGTATGCACAGGTTAATAAGAGTAGGCAATAGTAGAGACCCTTGGGGACACCATTTGTGAGAATTCTGATGTTCAATAACAAACCAGAAAATGAAACATGGACATATCTATCTCACTGTCAAAATTTTGTGTAAAATCAAGCTCAGGTCAAGTCTTGCAAATCCATACATGAATGTATCACCTTTAACATACTGTAATTTTATATTTTTTAAGTTTGCCTCATTTGTCTGAAACTGCCCAACAATGGTAAATTTCAGAAAATTTATGAGTGGCATGTTCCAGGAAGATTGTTGACATTTTACAGCAACTGTATGGTGTAGCAATTGCTTGCTAACTTGGGAGTACAGTTGTCTATATTTTTCTAGCTGATGGTAATTATCCATAACCAATATCATAAAGACTAATAATTGTCATCTCAATTTGTGCCTCCTGACAGGTGGTGAGCTTCAACCAATCACTATTAGTCTTTATGATATTAACTATAAACATATAATATGGTACAGCACTATTAGACACAGTATATTAATTACCATAAAGGTCAGTTACTTCAAAGTATTCAAGAATTTTGCCATGGCCAACTCCTGTGACAGAATTTTCATGACTAAACTTAGGTGCTAACCAAGCCTATTCTGATAATTATAACATCAAGCTAAAATTTATTGAAGTATACACCAAACTATTTTGAAGCTCATAATTTGAACTATAACTTTTTAATACCATAAACAAAGAAAAATATTATGGAAAGCCAGAGTACAGATGAACAGTGAATTACTCTTCAAACCGCTCTACGATCCCAGTTTTCATCAAAATCCTTGCACAAGAGTCACAATGTACTATTATAGGTCATATCATATCACTTGTTAAAAATATTTAAATACAGTATGGGAGAAACAAATTGAAAATATAAAAATACAAAAATTATTTTCCTTCAAAACTAGATCTCTGCATTCCAATACAGTACATAAATCTTGGCATGTTAAATTTCTAAAATAGCTATCATCAACTACCTTGCCTTTCAGCTCTCCTCCAAAACTTTGGTATATAAAAATATGTATTAGAGCTAGCATCTCTCCTTTTTCCTTATCTTGCAATGGGGGCAACTTTGCCCTGACTTATACTTACTGCACAAAGAACAATCAATTTTTATGAATATAGAAACAATATGACATGCTTATTTACATACCTTGTAGTTCTGTAACTGAGCAGCAGAAGCAGCAGCAGCAGTTGTGACATATGGTGTGAACTGTGGGTGTACAGGCACAGTAGGTACCACTGGATGAGACAGACTTTCAGCATATGATGGTGGTGCTCCTTGAGCAACCATCTGAGGGTAGCTGACAGGTGGGGCTGTGGCAGCATAGGGTGTGGTGGATGATGGTCCTGTAATAAGGGCCAATATCACAGATTCTGGACATAATATGTACAGTAGTAGTTTGTCATTGACCTGTTAGATGAAATCAATGACTGAATACTGAATCATCAAAAAGTTGACTAGTTCACTAATATAATATTTTCTCATCTGCTTGTGACCACAATTTCTTAATGTAATCCTAATCAGCTAAGCATTAGCCCTTGAAAATCATGTGCAGCAAATAATGTATAGTAGTAAATATATGTAGCGATTAGTGAAGGAGTGAAAGTATTCTATTTCGAACAGAACAGACCTGTGAATACCTGGAATGACTTGCTGGATCAAGAGCAAAAATATAACCATAGGGCACATACAATAATATAATCAACACACAGCCAAGATCCTGTTTGTGATGAAGATATTAAGCTAAAGTCACAGGTATTGATTGGCCTCTTTCAAAAATTAAGATGCTTAAAATTAAGGTAGATATGATGAATGTGGAAGACACCTAGAATTGCAAGCGGACCTTGTTCTATCTATATATACAGTAACTCGTTGTATTGGCATGCAAGGATTCGTAACAGACCCATATACAATGGGATGAAGGTTTGTTCAATTAATTTTATGTAATGTTTGTAACAAATGGGTTCACAATTGGTGTAGGCCTAGTGGCATTGGAGGTAGATTACAGGATGTGAATGGTTTAGGGTGTGCCATGTGCAGGTGTGAGCTCAGAGATGATAGTGTAGACTTTGATGATGTGCCTCTGGAGTGTAAGAAGGATACCTGTTACTTAGGCCACATGGGGTCAATAAGTGAATTGAATTGGAATTGATGTAAAACCTCCGTGATTTGGAATTGAATTGAATTGAAAAATAATCATTTTTAAATTTAATTGAATTGAATTGGAAATAATATCAATGAATTGGAAATAATATCAATGAATTGATGTGAATTGATGAATGGATAGAAGTGAATTGATATCAAATTATTCTATACCGGTACATGTAATATGCCCATTCTTTTTATAAGATGTAATTTAAGCGATACAAGATTCGAACAACTCATGATGATTAGATGCAACCCTCAGATTCCTCAGAAATTTGAATTCATTCTTATTTTGTTTATTAGTATATGTAATTTAACAAATTAATATTTTGATTTGAGTAAAAAAAATGCTATTTTGTAACAAACAAAATTTGTGTTTTATTTTTAGAAGTCTAATACAAGTGAGAGAAGTAACTCAACAGTTTAAACTTTTAAAGTATTATACTGTAAAGTATTTTTCGTAAAAAATAAAGATATCAACTTGTAAAGCATTTTTATATATTTCTTTCTGAGAGATCAATATAATTTTAATTTTAAAAGCATTTGAATTGATGAATTGAATTGAAATTGAAACGCTCGTGAATTGAATTTGAATTGAAGATTTTGTTTTTGCGAATGAATTAAATTGTATTTGAATTAAAGATTTTGTTTTTGCAAATGAATTATTGAATTGGAATTGATAAACTAAATTTTTTTTCCTAATTGGAATTGAATTGAATTGATATAAATGAATTGACCCCATCCCTGCATGACGGTGAGTTAGGCGATATGATTATTGCTTAAGGTGGACTGAAACTATCACCATAGATACAATTTTAAAGTACCTGGAAGAAGTTCAGGGAAATGCTGCCTCTATAAGAATGAATTTCAATGAGAATCAGCAAACATACACTTCATAATATGCATAATACCATCATCAAGGTTTTTGCGATCATGTGTATTGCCATAAAATATGTCTGTGTTTGTACCCCTGAAAATCTTTTAAGTCCCTAATGTTAACGTAATTCACTGCAGAAATATTTCCCGTCCATTACACTGGTTGCAAACAAAGAAAGTTCCTTCTCACAGTATGTCTGAGAATATTATTTCCTCAGAAACACATTTATGAAGAGAAACATAGCACAGGTACTTGTTACAGGCACCTATACGTGTTTTCTAATGGTACCCTTATAATTACTAGAAAAATAACCAAAAATAATTTTTATATTTCTTGCTTGTGGTATTCCTAGCTGGTAGGAATACACTGATAAGTCACCCTATCACTTCTTAAGAACCCCAGTGATTTAACTTAGTCAGAAAATTGGAGGTCAGAGTCCTTCAAACATTGCCCTAAACACAACCTACATTAAAGGAGCTTGTTTTGTGGCATAGTCAGGAGGAATCAGAAGCCACCAGGTCTCTTACACAATCACAGGGCCCTTAAATAAGTTACAAGGTGAATCCCTTCAACCATTCACCAAGACAAACCAGAGCAACATATTGATTAACTTGGGTGGTATATTACCCAAGAGTAAAGTCAAGCCTTATGAACCAGTTATCAGAATAATTATGAAAATGGGAAAAGGTTTATATATAACTAAATACTGTGTCATCCATTGTCTAATAATTTTTTTTGGTTCCTGTGCAACAACTAAGACTGAAAACAAAGCAAAGTGTTAAATTTGAAACAAACATATTAACAGAACACTAAGTACTGTTTTAAAACATTTTTTTTTTCTTATAAATTTGCCTTTCCAGGAAGCCAAATTTTCCTCCCCACCCCACCATTACACCTTAACCAACGTAGTCAGCTTTACACTTTATCCATTCCCCTACTAGCCTATATATACACCTTTAATATTTCACTATTCTATTTGCAGGGGTTACTTTTGCAACTCATTAGAGACGATAAAAGGGTTATTTGACCCGTCTACACCACCAGAATAGTGAAAATAATACTTGGCTACGTTTGATGCCCCTCTTAATTTCAGCTGTATTTAGTCTCTTCTGGGATTTATATATACCGTTTTCACCCCTATGGTGGACGCCTACCCCAACAAAGGATGCTACTCACCTCGCTTTTCAGACATTTTGTAGAGTATATGATGGAACAGCTTCGTTATCTTGGTCGCAGTTTTCTGATAGCTGATATTGTATGTGACGATGGTGGTGGGTGAGTGAGTCTACAGGCAGTCCGTCAGCCACTGTGGCCATACTGACGGGATATTCCCTAAAATATTAAATTGACTGAATATTCGCTTTTCTCATGTTTTCTCAGCCACATCGTATGAACATTTAAATACCATGGCAGTTATCATATTATACCTTAATTTTCGTCTGAAAAACAATTATAAAAGGCACCGATAAAGTTTCTATTATCTCTGTTACATATACTATTGTCCTCTGTTACTCTGGATTCATCATTATCCCTTACTGAAAATTCGAGACAAAGAATATGTGATCAGATTTATTACCCAAGGATAAATAAATACATACATATAGGAGCGATAGAAATGGCCATTGTAATAATTAATCTCCTTGGTGGGGAATTTTTTGGTGGCAGGGGAAGTTTGGACCAATGAGCAGGTGGCTCCCGTACTGCCTCTAGCCACGACCCTCAGCCGCACCAACCAACACAGAAGAGAAAGAAAATGAATGTCAACTTTACCATGGCACACTTAAATGAATGTCAACTTTACCATGGCACACTTAAATGAATGTCAACTTTACCAGACCACACTTAAATGAATGTCAACTTTACCATGGCACACATAAATGAATGTCAACTTTACCAGATCACACTTAAATATTATAACTTATAACCTTACTCACTATATATTATACACGTACAACAATTTGCTATACTGGCTCGACGTCACATAGTAATTAACTTGACACCTTCTAAACATTTCCCATTTACTGTGATAATTATAAACACCATACATTAGAGATGTGGCTTATACATTCATGAAATAACAAGGAACTAATAATAAAGATTGGTTGCAGCCTATATCCTATGATCGAGATATCTTGTGATTATAAAATGTGAATTGTAAATGCATTAGAGTCTGATGATCTTATAATTCATACTTCTACATGTAATAGTTTGGAGCACTCTGGGGCACATTATTGTTTCTGTTAGAGTTTTCAATTTTAATGAAATTTATGGTCCAAATAAAAATCACGATGGGTGCCGCGGGCCCGTGAGATAACAGTGAAATTTTAATAATATTTTGTAATATCGCCAAGAAATTAATCCAGTCCTACGAGAGTGAGTGCAAAACCACTCTAAGAACATGGAGAAAAAATGTTATCAAAGTTCATCCTAGTTAATAATGTTTTCTGTGAATTATTGCTTGCGCAGGTCCCACCGTCCCAGTGGATGGAGGAGGAGAGGAGAGGAAAGGAGGAGAGTAGTAACCTGCTGCTGCTGTCAATGGAGTGGTCTGATACTGCTTCACTCTGCCGCTGTGTACTGTATATCTGAAACCCTGGGCTGGTCTGAGCTTCATTCACATCTTCTCTTCCATCTCCTTTGCTCCCTGGAGATTCGACAGACATGGCTCAAGACGAGGAAGGTGATGTGAGAAGGCGTGTCATGGAGAATGAAGACAGGGGGGACCAGGTAACACACACTATCACTTCTCTCTCTCTCTCACTCCTGTCAAGATGGTGCGAGCAAGGGCTTCTTATTACCAAACCCTAGGCTGATATATAATTATGATGACTGTTGTAGTCATTGCTTCATCAGTTTTAGACCCTAGTTTATGGTTATTATATTTATGATACACTAGAGACCTTATCTTCAGACTGATATTGAATTAGGTGTTGAATCTCCCCAGTCATTGAAAACCAATCAAGTAAGAATCCCTCGTGGCTAGCCGGAGTATCTATCACATGTGGCATTAGTAAACATGCAATTAAGCTGCATTAGAAGTTCAGATATTTAAATAATTTTTAGATGTTGCCACAAAATGAATTTAGAATTTTTAACCTCTATCATTTGCTGCTGTATTTCACCTATTAATACAACTATTCCATATACAGTACCTATAATGTTGCAAGCCTATTATAGTGTATTTAGTTTTCAGTTGTCTGCCCAATTTCTTATTTGGTCAGGTTAGGTATTAGACAATTTAAAACATACCAGTAATTAATAATTAGTCTATTGCGGACTACTCCTTGTGTAGGTCTCTAACGTAGTGACAGGTATGTCATCAGGCCCCACCTGCTTCCATGGTCACAAACTGCCCTTAATGATTCTCCCTAACAATTCTACGACCTGTGTATGCGGCATTGCTCTCTCTCTCTGATCTCCCTTTCCATGCTTCTAAATTTCTTTACCTTCTCCATGTCCTCACCTTCCAAGATTAACTCACATCCAGTTCCACTTGACTCTTTCATCCTGTTGGGTGTTGCAAAGTCAGTCCCATAAACTTCTGATCTCTCAAGGATCATTCAACTTTAGCTCCTTTATTTTACAATTTTTAACACCATGAAAATCATCCACTAACTCTCTGCAAATCCAATTCATTCTTTATCAGCTGCACAGTATCATCTATCAGTCCTCCTTACTAAGAGTTATGTTCTTTCATATACAATGTGCCTAGGCATCTAAAATAAAATTGGTATAGTACCGGGTAGTGATTTTGGACCTTTTTTCTCACTTTACTATATAGGTGAGGACATTGAGCACACTTCTAGCCTTTAGCCCTCACTTTCCTCAATATAGAAAAAAACTGTTAAGAGATAAAAAACTAAAATACCACTACAAACTGCAAACTTTCAGCTATCAGATAAGACCAGTATGAGTTTAGTCAAACACATAGTCTGGCTTCAGTGGCAGTGTAAACAGAGTCAATGAAAATAGGCTGAGGGTGTGGAAGAAGAAAACATCGTGAGAGCGAACATGGATGAAGGAATACTGGACACTTGTGGGCCCGGGAGTGCTGAACACTTGTGGGCCCTGGGGTGCTGGACTCTTGTAGGCCCTGGCCCAGCACAAACATGGGTCAAATATAGACTCTTATCACTTTTCAAGTTAGTCTAGGGACACAAGGCACTAACTCAAAAACAATGGTGTTACATTATACTGTATGGGCTATATGGTCTACCCACAGGTGCCAAATGTACCATATTGTGTGTCCCAGCACTTAAGGGTAAAGATTTTTTTCCAGAGTTATGAATAGATGAGTGAGGTGGATCATAAATTTTGCCAGAAACTGTACACTTATTGAACCTGGAGGAGGAACCAACACTTTGACTTGGAGTTTACCTGTAAAGTATTGCCAAATCATTCTTCATGCTTACTGGTACCAAGTTGTGTCATGCTACATCTAATATGGGACTATGAATATAAGTGATTCTTTATTATGTCAGCTATTGATTACCATAATATTACTACTCTCCCCTCCCAACCACCACCATCGCCACTAAAGGCATCCCAACACTTCACCCCTTGTCAAATATGAGTGTTGCCAGCTTGCAAGTCCTGCATTAAATGTAGTTGAGGTTTGATATCTCAACATTGTTCAAGTTTTCCATGAAGCATTTAGCATTTTCATAATATATTCATAGCTTTCCTATGGAATGGAGACTTATTACATTAGAACATTTTCTGAGTGTAGGAACATATACTGTATGATCAAAGTGACATAAATGGTTGTAGAAGTTGAGAGGGGAACTTAAAGTTGTGTTGTTGTTTGGTCACTTCTCAGACTTAAGGCAGTGCTCACCATCTCACCATAGCTGCTCTTTGGTACCCTGGTCAATATCTCGTGATGTGATATACAATACAGTCATTGCATTATTTATACTGTACATTTATACCTGTACCATACTTTAAATTTTAAAGGTTGATTATATACACTAGGCCTAGAGAATCTACAGCATTCATGAAGTATGGTACTCTTGGTACATCTGTCAGAAAAACACCTTACCTATCATTCTAATACTTGTAGCAAACTTAAGATACTTCTTGAACAAAGCCATTTGCAATAGAAATTGTTATGTATCGGTAAATTTGTTATAAGTCCATGTGATTTCTGCACCTGTAAAAGGGCACAATCTTCATCAGTGATATGGAAAGGTTGTGGAGTTCATAAGTATGGAACACACTCACAGTCTGCTGAAGTATTTAACCAATACCGTAGCCTTCAAGTTATGAAACGAGCATTTAGTGTGGTACCTCTTTAAGCATATATTGTGGTACGCACACTTGAGCATCTAGGCACTCATTAAGATCCTCTCACCCCTCTCACAATATGTGTCATAGAAGAGTATATGCAGCTTTGGTATTCTGTAGTTGCCTCACAAAGAGCACTAAATACCCTTCCCTCACATGTTGTCAGAGAGATAGAGGAGTGACATAACTTGATTTAACTATTGTACATGCACAGCCCTGGGAAGACATAGAAATGAGAGGTTGGTATTCTCCTCCCTTCTGTGATGCATACTGGGACACACACACACACACACACACACAGAGTTTTCTATAAGCAAGTTTAGAAATTAGAGATTTAATGAAAAACAAGAAATCATATATAATTAGATTGCCAGAAACTAACTTAAAGAAATAGATTTTATTGTATGGAAAAGAGAGAGAGGAAATGAAAGAAGAAGAGGAGTCTTATGTACAGGTATGGCAAGGAATAACATAAAATTTGAAGATATACAGTAGAATCATGTGATAGAAAGGGAGAAGAGTACTGTAATATAAAAATACCTGTAAAGTTTACAATGGAGGAAAATTATATTTGATTACTTACCACCAAAGGCAGCCTCATGGACCAAAGAAGTTTTTATAAAAATGATTAGTGGCAGCCTTACAGCCATTAATCATCAGTGGAACACAGCACCCATAGGTGTTTGAAAGCTGTATAAAAGATAGTGTACTGTATAGCTTTCATTATAGGACAATGGTTTAGATAAAGAGGTATAGGAGTGAGTGTTGAGAGCATCCACAGCTTTAAAAGTAAATTAGACGACAACAGATATTGATTCAGGACAGTATGAACATTACTAATTTTCTGTATGTTATATCATTCCATATATAGAGATACAGAACTGTCTGTGGCAATGTCTACTTTTCTACCTCTCCTTGTTCTCCATTCAAGCCATGTTACCCACCCTCCCATCCTCTTTTGTCTGTTTTGCTGCCATATGACCCAACGCTCTGTTATGTTACAGTTGATATGCTCTTTCTGTCAATCAGTCACCACATGATGTTTCTCTTGACAGATTCCATTGGGTTCAGAAGTGGAGTCTGATGATGACCGCCTGCCAGAGCAGTCCATAGAGCAACGCACTAAGACCATACCCCAGGGCACAGACCAAGAACCCAGCTTCCTTCACACCATCCTCTCACCCCTGCCACCAAGGTCACTGCTTAATTTTATTGTCCACTTGAATGTTTTTGCATGTTTACATAATCAGGTACTATACTGTACCGAGTTTAACTCCAAGCCCCCATAGGAGGAGTATCGTCTGCAATGATGTGGGCTTGACTTACAGGTTTAGGCAACCTTTTGGCCCCAGTCACTCTCTTTCAATTTTTTAACTGACTCCTTTCCTTTTACTGTATTTTCTTCGTGCTTGCTCTCCCATTAGAATGCTGTTGTTTATTTATGGTGTATTATGACATCTATTGAAATTCAGTGCTTCTGATTGCTGTGCAAAATTACCAAGTACATACTGTGAATGAATAAATAGCCTTGATAGTACCATCTTTGGTTTATGATATAAAACTTTATTGGAGATGATTATGTGGGACAGTGCTCCCTCCCAGTAAAGTAATTCTATTGAAAAGTGAAGTTTACACATCCATATGAACAAAAATAAAAATAGTTAGGTGGTTATAAATACCAGGTCACATCTGCATATAGCACATGTACTACATAATGTGCAATTTAATTTACAGTGATTACTGTAAGAATATAGAATATGATGTGCATTGTTACCTAGATAAATTACAGTATTTAATTCCACTTTGGTTGTGGTGTGACACAGATGGAGGAACTGGGTGATCCGGGGCATCTTCACCTGGCTTATGATTGGTCTCTTCTGCCTCATAATCTATGTGGGACCTCTTGCCCTCATGTTTACTGTGAGTACACAATGCCACTTTCGCTGCACATTGTCTTAGGTGCCCCTTTGGTCTTGCATCCATCACTTTCATCTCGTCAACAATCCGTCCTTTCAGATTGAAGAAGTTAAACCTGTATATATGTACCATATTAATATCACATTTCAGTGTATAATCCTTGTTTTGTGCAGACCCTACTGGTACAGGTGTGGTGCTTCAAGGAGATCATCAACATTGGCTACTCAGTGTATCGGATGCATGGTCTGCCCTGGTTCCGTTCACTTTCCTGGTGGTTCCTCATCACCAGTAACTACTTCTTTTATGGAGAGTCCCTGGTGGCTGACTACTTCAGTGTCATTTTCTCGAAGAGTGTAAGTATTTTATTTATGCATGAAGTAGTTTAGAGCATCATATATTATGTTATTTTATCTATTACCTGCTGCATTATTTTCTAATGATGTGGCCCAAAATACAGAACCTCCAACCTAACTTGTCTCTTGCTATTGCTTGTTCCTTTCTCCATTTGTAACTTTCCCTCTTCTCTCTTCCCCACCATCTCACTCTGATATGCTGTGTGGTTTAATTTCATGGAGTGACCAAGTGTTTCATTGTCATGTACAGTATATATTAATTTCTGCTGGAGTACGTAATTATGTTGTGTAGTGTAGTTTCATACATTCAATTACTGTATACTGGTATTCTAGAGTTATTTATTCATTATTTTCCCCCTTAGGATATCATGCGATGGCTGATAACTTACCATCGATTCACCTCGTTCACCATGTACATAGTGGGCTTCATGTGGTTTGTCTTGTCCTTGAAGAAGCGATACTATATGCGTCAGTTTTCACTGTTTGCTTGGACTCACGTGGCACTGCTAATTGTAGTGACACAGAGCTACCTTATCATCATTAATATCTTCCATGGTATGATCTGGTTCATTGTACCAGTCTCCATGATTGTTATAAATGATGTTATGGCTTACATGTTTGGCTTCTTCTTTGGCAAGACACCACTTATTCAACTTAGCCCCAAGAAGACTTGGGAGGGATTCATTGGAGGTGGAATCTCGACTGTATTCATGGGCATGATGGTGAGTTGATAAGGTAGCTCTGACAGACAGGATTTTAGTCCCTGTACTGTCAATTATGGTTCTTTTAAAATTATAGTCAAATAACACAACTATTTCCAATAATGGATGTAAACTTTAAGTGTACAAATTACCAGGGAAAACAGTGATGCAGGTGTTTAATTATTTTTCCTTAATTATTAACACTTTCAGCCTTATTATGTGAAAGGATTGTTTTTTTCTAAAAGAGCATAGTGATGCAAGGCAATATTTATTACTCATTAGAAAATTATGCTTCCAGCTTTCCTATGTGATGTGCCAGTACCCATTCTTTGTGTGCCCTGTGGAGTACAGTGAGTCCGAGGACAGCTTCAGGTATGAGTGTGATCCATCACCAATCTTCAGGCCACAGGAGTACAACCTGCCTGAAACACTTTCTAATTTCTCTGCTCTGGTTAGTCCATGTCATTGTTGTTGCAACTTTAGTTCATGTCATAGGAAACACAATGCTGTGCTGGACACTGCTAGTTTTAATCAAAAATTTTGTGTAATGGCTGTGTTGAAGGATTGTACAAGTTAGATATGGACCTGTTGTACCGTATTTATTCTGGTGTTGTGATAGTGTGGACAGAGTTTTTTTAATGCAATCTGCATTGTTATTAATGGAGGGAGGTTAGTCATAGGTAGTGTCACTGGGTTGAGGGGTAGCACTCTCTCTCAGTACCATCAGTATGACAAATACCACAAGAGATATAAGGTTATGCTGATTGAAGGCCAAAACCATCATAATACTGGCTAGAAATTTAACAGAGCTGTGATTGGAAGACAAGAGTCAATTACGAGGCTTGCATTACAGTTACTGTTGGATTCTTCTTTTACTGTCACTGTTGTAGTGACTGGACTTTGTATTTCTCAATATTACAAGTGACCTCAGAAAAAGTACTTTGATTAAGGTGGTTAGTTACTCGGTGTTCTGTTACAACTACAGTTGAAAAATTGGAGATCGTTATTATGCATTTCTGATTATTATATTATTTCTATCTCAGTTGGGCTGGAAGAAGACATTGACGGTGTACCCATATGTGCTGCACTCAGTGGCACTCTCTCTCTTCAGTAGTGTCATTGGGCCTTTTGGAGGCTTCTTTGCCAGTGGATTCAAACGTGCTTTCAAGATCAAGGTAAGAGTACTGTACTGTAATCAGTATTAGGTAGGAAAGTTTACCCTTTTTATTTGTAAAATAAAAATTGTTAAGTGGGAATCCCCAGTTTTCTCATGTTAGTTAGTGATATACATTTCTTAATTACAGCATGGTAATGTTACCTATTGATCAATCCATTAACCATTAACCTGAAAATGCCCTAACAAAATGTCTTTAACCCTTACTCTTCGGGATACACCATGTGCATAATTTATTCCCAGTGTTTGAGATTTTAATAATGTCTTGTGACTCTGAACTAACTTAACCCCTTTAATCAAGTGACATATCGGAGACATCATGGCAAGGCAAATGTTGTATCCCACGATGTATGTAGAATGTCATAAGCAATCTAGGCGAGAACATTTTGGCTGAGATACTCAATTGAGTAAAAGAGACATGGTCTGGATGGTTGATCACAAGTTGATAATTTCAAGTCATAAGTATGATGTATGTATATATATCCCCCACAGCCACACCACACTTGGGACTAACTGTGTAGCACAGCGATGTTAGCTTCCACAGCAAGGCCCAACACATTTGTTCAAACCACAGATTATTCAGTTATAATGTGACTGGCTGAGGGAATAGACTTTTGTCCACAGTTGTACTAATACTGGTGGGGATGTTGCAGGACTTTGGTGATGTAATACCTGGACACGGAGGAATGATGGACCGTTTTGATTGCCAGTACCTGATGGCCACATTTGTCAATGTCTACATAATGACCTTCATCTCGGAGACCTCACCACAGAAACTTCTTCAGAAGGTCAGTTTATTTATAAAATTTATGTAGATATGCAATAAAGATCAAGTTTCTCCCTTTGTTTCAACTATTTTATTTTTGTATAATATGCTTATGCTTGAATGTCCAACTTTTGTGTGGATCAGAGTTTGTTTGTATGTTTGGACACTTGTATAAGCATTGTCTATCTATCTATTTATAGCTCTGACGCCTCGTTCCCTCCGGGAACTCCCCCCAAGGGGGTGGCCACGGCAGAAGTGTCTCCAGTTCTCCCTGTTCCAACACTCTCTCCTTACTTGTTCAAGCCCTCCTCTACCCTTCACGTTTCTCTCACTTACATACTCCTTCACTCTGTTCTGCCACCTAACCGGAGGTCTGCCTCTCACACCAGGTCCCACAACTTCACTTCCATACACCCTCCTTACAAACTCCTCACCTTGCATTCTCTCTACATGTCCAAACCACCTCAATGTATCACGTTTCACTCTCTCAACCACTCCACACTCAATGCCAATTGCCTTCTCACTCATACCACATCTCTCATACACACTTTCATTACTTTCTCCATCCCATCTAGTAAGTCCACATGCTCCTCTCAAGTAACTCATTTCCACAGCACCTATTCTAGACTGGTGAGCCCTACTCCATGTCCACGTCTCCGACGCATACGTCAGTGTTGGCAGGATTATACTATTTCGTAGTCCCCTTTTCACTTCCATACTAACACTTCTACCCTTCATAATCCTCCCCAGTGATCCTATGACCTGTCTACCCTTCACTGCTCTCTCCCTAATTTCTCCTTCCATACTTCCATGTTTACACATAACTGTACCCAGGTACTTAAACTCCTTCACTTCCTCCATCCTCTCACCCCTCAGAGTTATCTCACACTTCGTCCCAGTTGGTACAGCCACTCTGTAAGGTGTCGCAAAGTCAATCACTTCAGTTTCTGCTCTTTCAAATACCATCACTTGATTTATAGACTTTATAGATTTATAGACATTGATTTATAGACTATTGATGTTAGCAGTGGTAGATAGCTAGTGAATGTATGATTGGACTCCTGAATAAGCATTAACCACAAAAGGGCAATGGCAGTCTTTCGACAGTTTCCCAATATCATATGTTGGATCTGATGGCTATCTTTAGTTTTCGATCATGAAGAAATTAGTGGGACTATTTCTAGCCATGATATTGGCAGAAATGGGCTATATACAATGTCTACTAGTAACAATGTAACATTGCTCTGTGGGGGGTGTACTCCTGAGGATGACCCCCCTCCCATCCGCAAGTCACGTATCAACGACATGATAAGTATGGTGGTGCATTTCCTCTTCTCTCCTCCCATCACATAGGAGTGGGAATACACTCCATGCTCCATGTTTTGTGATAAAAGTTTGGAGGATTCAATAAAAATATCACTAATTCAATAACCTCCATTTGTAAATATATCACAGGCCTTTTACTGAAAACACTAATGGCAATACAACAGCTAGGGAGGGTCATTTGCTGGCACAGGAGGTGGTGGAGAGGACAAACAAGGAAAGTTGAGAGATTAAAAGAGATAGAAATGATGAAAAGGTTTTAGATATAACCAATGTCCATGTTGCAGGTATACATGTTGAAACCAGAGCAGCAACTTCAGCTCTACAACTTACTGCAAGATTCTCTTATTGCCCGAGGAATCTTACAGCCGTGATGGACTTTTCAGAAGGTGGTTGCTTCTGTGTAAGTATTATGTTGTTTTCATTGTTGATTGCATAGCTTGTTCATTTTATTATTGGTAAATTGGAATCTATTGTAACAAAGATTTAAAATAATAATTTTTGTTACGAAGGAACCATATACAGTAATGTAATATATAAAATATGTTTGAATTAAACTGACAATTCCAGACGAGTCTACCTGATAAGGGTACGCTGTGGGCACCAGCCATCCACAGATATTAGTCAATATTTTGTCCATGATCATATGATCATTAAGGATATGTTTGGGGCTTGGCACTACTAGGGTTAAATCTTCACCATTTCAAATCCCGCTGTGGTCACTTTTACCAAAGTGAAGGACATCTTTAGGTGCATGAGTCCTTTATTTTTTCTTAATTTTGTTTCCTTTATCAATTGTTCTTAAATTAATTAATTAACACACCAGCTTAGTGAAGCATTGGTTAATTCTTAATTGTGGCTTTGTATTTTTTTTTTTTTTTTTTTTTTAACCAGAAATGGGGGAAGTGACTGGTGGCTGTTCAAGACATGTGCCCTACTTCACAGTAATATTCTGCTATCCATGTTTATTGTGTCACAGTAAGTGGGCATTACTTCTGTGTTAAGTAAAATATTGAATGTGTATGAACAGTATATACCACATTGCATTCTACTCATAGTTTATGGTATTGTGCTACTACTCCATAAATAAGAGTAAACTGTGGAGTAAGAATGTAGCATAGTGATAATAACACAAGCTACACTGTATTAAGAGACTTGTGACACTGGCATAAATGATAACCCACACATAAGAGTAATGTGTATAGAAATATTTTGAAAGAATATGGAAGAAGAATGACTACACACCATCATCATAACAGTTATAGTGAATGTGTAAATAAGTTGGATGGTAAACCTCAAGTGAGTGAAAGTGTGTGCATGTGTGCATTACACTCTTGATTTGAGCTTGATCTTATACTTAATATTCAATTCCCTTTTAGGGTGTCTTTAATCTTCTAAGTGCTCCACAGTGTTATATTTTTGACCCTCATCTTTATTAATTTTCATTGAATTCACTAATATTTATCAAAAGACTTATACTGTATTATATTTTAAGAGTTCGTATAATAGATTTTAAGTTCTTTCTTATAACTTTTAAGGTTATCAAATTTGGTGAGCCTAGTAGGTACCGTACTGAACTCATAAGACGTTCACCAGCACCCTTTTGTATAATCCTGTATCATAATGGTGATTCTTTACATCTTGGTTATCCACATGCAGGCCAGCAGTCTTTCTGTTTCATTTATACCACAGTTGCTGAGTTCATCAGTATTTGATATATAATATAGTACAGTATTTACAATTAGACAACACAAGAGTTTTATCAAGCGGTAATAATTTTTTCAGAAGATATAGATAGCACTTTAGAGAAATGAGTAATATTATTTTTATCAACTTTAGCAAATACATGAAACTTAATTAAGAAATTATGGAAATTTATGTGATATGTTTCAATAACAACTTAGCCGTGGGCATTATCTATCGCGGCAGCTCTCTCTCCCTGGCCTCTCTCCTGCACTCGCAGTCACTATGTAAACAACACATTTGACAGCTAATAGCTTGTAAACCACTCATGCAACATAAATAAATGATACAGGATATTGAAGTACAAACCCTACCCATCCTACAGATGCCATTTTAGTCTTCACAAGTACATCAGGAGACGGCCAAAGGTTTGTACTTCAATATCCTGTATCATTTATTTATGTAGCGTGAGTGGTTTACAAGCTACTAGCCATCAAATGTGTAGTTTACATAGTGACCGCGAGTGCGGGAGAGAGGCCCGGGCGAGGGAGCTGCCACGATAGATAATGCCCGCGGCTAGGTGGTTAAAGAATAAAATCAATTGCATTTTAGGGTGGTATCACGCAGTTTACCTCATATGAATTACCTCAGTACCCCAGCTGACAAAAAGGAATTCCTTTGTAAATTTGTGTAACTAGACAATGGCCCCCAAGTGCTATCACAGTAATTGTGGTAAGAACTATGCTAAAATTGGAGATGTTTATATTTATTTTGTTATTTTATACCCTCCATCATGATAATAATCCTGTTATGTTTTGTTGTTTCCATGTTAATGGTTTTCCTGTCTCAGATGTATATTTAGTGTTAGGAACTTGTTTATATATTTTACAAATTGTATATAGTTTATATATACATCATGCAGTATGCATATTGATGCAACTGTATATTTCCATACATGCATTTCTTGTAGTTCCAGAAATACTGGATGTATGACCTAGTCGTAATATAAAATATTTTTTTTTTAGGGAAATATTAGTCCTGTACCGTAATAAAGATCACAATTTCACTGTATACACCTTGACAACAACTTTGGTCTTTTGAGTTCCAGAAACTCTGAATTATATCTGAAATATTAATTCTGATGCAGATAAAAAAAAACCTCAGTAATGACTAACAAAATGAAACTCTATGTAATCCCTGCAGATGACATTTAGTGAGCAAACCTCAGAGTGTTTATACTGTACTATGGTGATTTAAATTGAACAAAGAATTAGTAAATGTAAACAAAAAATCATCTTGCACACACACAATAATAGAACTAACATGTTGCATTATGTTTTATTCAAATAAATATGAAGCATTCATGTATGTGGATTCAGAAATCACAGTGAAACATAATATGACATGATGCCTATGTTTTGAGGTGACCATGCTTGAGTCTATTAAAAACCTGATGTGTGATGGACTATTTGATTGCTTTTCATCAATGTGTCAAGGTCTTTGTTGGAACTAAAATAAACTTGTATTCCATAGTCATACCAGGACATTGAATAATTTAGTAGTTCTGTTTATTATCTGTATGGTTGCAAAATTGTCTGTCACATTCTAGCCCTTTAGTTAGGGATAGCACCCTCATAACCTCAGGAGAGATATAGGTCCAGTAATGGCATGGCAGAGTTGAGTAATTTTGTTTTCATAGTCTTGTGCAGTTGGTGAAAAGCTGATGATTAAATGGTCTAGTGCAGGGATGCACAACCTTTTGGGCTCCTCGGGCCACATGATCAAACTTAAAACTCACTGAGGGCCGCAAGATATATTTTAAGCAAAAATGTAGAAATTTTAGGTGCTTAATGGTAAAATTATAGTAGTTAATGACGTAATCCATTACGTTACAAAACTATGATTAATCCTTACCTGGCATACATGATACAGTCTTCTTAATGCAATTTTTGACACTGTGATTCATAGACAAGCTTCTTTATGTTCGGTTGAAACTTTGTTGTAATTTTTTACCATTTATTACCTACTAAGGGCCGCCAGAGGGTTGTTTGAAGGCCACATGTGGCCCGCGGGCCGCCGGTTGTGCATCCCTCGTCTAGTGCTATATGGTAATTTACTCATTCAGTCATTCACTCCACCACAAGCTGAATGATTTAACTAACCTATAATGTTGATGTCCACAGTATTTCTTATCTGGCTGTACTCGAATAATTCAATATTTGGACCCTTTTTGATGAATTTTTTTTTTCCTATATAAGGAAACATTGTATTGATTAGTACAGAATAATATGTGTATTATGTTTATCTGCTTAATCTGTATGCTTTCTAAAAAAAATGAAAAAGAAAGGGTGAAATATTGTTGTGGAAATAATTTGCAACAGCAGTTAAAAATTTTAAAATTCATGTGAGTAAATATATCTCGGTTAATTAAACGTACCATTGCGCTTGTAAGTGTTATCACACCTTTTTAAAGTTTTGGACAGTCATTGATGTGGTAATAATTGCCAAAAAGAATTCATATTAATGCCAGACCATATGACTGATATGACACCTACCTACTTGACATCTATTGTACTGATGCTACTGTATAGAAACTGTATACAGTAGTAACTTAATATTTCTTAATGTGTCATTCATTTATTATCACTACCAACCTTTTTTCTTGTATATTATGTGGAATAGACAGATTTGCAGACATTGATGTTATATTTGTACAGTACCTTGCTTTGAAAAATAAAAATTGTTTATGAAAGTATAAGAATAACAGATTTGGTTCTTGAACAAAAATCACGGGATTCTGTGACATCAGTTTCTAGAAATATTGTGCAGTACAACAGCTATTAAAAGTTAGATTAAAAACTCAATATTCACATGAATATACTTTATGTATGTAGGTTTATTAGCTATTACTCCTTTGATATATCGAACAAATTGGGAGAGATGCAAGCTGGTTAAGCCGAAAGCTTGATAAAGTTCCAGTTATTCCAAATACAGTACAGTACTTAAAAAAAAAAAATAATAAATACATATGGTGCACAAACTTAGTACTGTATACACCTTCTACAATATGTAAAATTGTATATTGTCATAAATGGTATTGAGAATACAGTACCAGTACATTAAATGCAGTTTGATACTGTACTTATGGTACAAAGTAATGCTGTTGGCACAATGCCAGTGCTCCAGTACCATATGAAGCAGGGAGAGAATGCTGGTCAAATTAGATGGGACCACTACATTGTACACACCAAAGTAGCCCTATCAACCCACCCAGAGGTTCTCAATAACCTCTAATTTTTCAGCAATTGATAGAATTTTTCTCCAAGTCTTTCGTGAATGGGGAATAGACAAAACACATTCTCTGGATTTATCACAAGAAGCCATTGCACCCAGTAAAAAACTTGAAAAGAGTAAACTGAGCAAATTTTAAGAACACTGAACATTATATATACCACGCCCAAAAGCCAAGTTCAAACTGGGCTGCATGGTTAAACCAGCATTGCTTCGTTCAGTAGCCTTTTGGATATGTTGAACGTTAAGCTGATTTATCATCTGATTATTCAGCAGTGTAAAATCAGTCAATAAGTGATTTTCAGTATATAGTACAGTACCTCTTTCGGGGTTCGATATGTCAGGGGTTTCTGTAACCTATGTAATAGTTTGTTTTTATCATAAGTTAAGTACTATATTTATTACAATATTGAATACTATGCTTGAATACAGTAATTATTAGTTTTATGATCTCAGTCAATCCATTAATATTGCTGAAGCCTCATTTCTTTCAGGGTATACTCCCATACCAGGAATGTCCATTGCAGAATAACCTCCAGGTTACTTTTCCTATTCATTTCATCACCAGTAGAGTGAATCCATGATATTCATGTGGGTTGGGGGCACAGATCCCTGTAAATGTGCAAAAATTATGAGTTCTTTCCTTGCTTTCACCACCATTACTTCTTTCACCATTACTCACACCACCACTAACAACAATACTGTACTTCCCTCATTAACATTATACAGTAGTAGTGAATTGGTATGTACAGTAGCTCTTTGACCTTCTTTCCAATAAAATTGCCACTTTGAGGAATATGGCACTTGTTTAGATTCTCCAAACATGTTGGTGCTTTTTCGGACATAAAATTAATCAGGCTTGGATCTCTAATCACTAGCACATATTTAGCATTAGCTAGGATAGCATGGCCATGATGAGCATTAGTTATGGTAATGAGAGCATGAAGATTATTGATATTGTTAAATTTAAATAAGCAGTATGGCAGGGACTGAATGAGGGTAGCTGCCTGATGTCTGTCTCAAATATTTGCATTGTGTATTTTAAATTTTATATCTTATTTACTCTATTTACTTTCTTCCAATTGCACTTACTTTTATTTATATATGTGAAAATTAAGAATTTTTATAACTGCTTCTGCTAAAGACACGAATATCATGGGTTTACTGTACAGTAATTTATGTGCCCCATGTTGCCTTGAGTCCTCCCATTCTAACTCAGCCATTCACTTAACCCATACACTGTTATGTATGTATATTGTATGTACGATGTCAAGTACAGTAGATTGTTTAGTACATATATAAGCAATCTTATTATAATGTGTATTAGGTGAATAGAGTTTACTATATTTTGCCATAAACTGACTGTTTGCATCCTTTCCTTTATATCTATATCACTGTAGGACTGTTTAGAGGACCAGGTTTTGTGTAATAGCATGTGTTAAATCAGCGCCTTGCTTGGGTTTATAAGTGCATCACTGTATAAATTTTACAACCCAGAAATTTATATTAATTAAATACTAGTGCCTAAAAGGACAGTAAATTGAATGCTATGGTGGTTGTAGTTTGCACACAATACTCACACAGCCTGGTACCTCAGCAGTGTCACTACACCAGTCCCCTTTATTCCATTTACTTGTTTGCCTGAGTGGTTGGCGAGTGACTACTTTGAAGACCATTTTCTAACATTTTATGCCAGAACCCTAAAATTAATTTCAGGTAACCTATCGATGTATACTTACTTCCCAAGCTAACATTCATTGTATGGGTTAACTGATTATCCAGGCATAGCTATCGTATCATTCTCCAATATTATGATCTCAGAAGCTTAGAAGGTTACAAAATGACCATAGTTCTAATTGTGATTATTTTATCTCATAATTGTGGAATTTCAACAAGGGAATTAATAGATCATTAGATACACTGAAGCAGTAGATAAAGCTCATTTAGTAGTACTGAAAAGTTTTGTAATAATTGTATTAAGAAAGGGGTGGTCAAGCCAAATCCAAATTTCTGATGAACAGCTGCATAAGTATGAAGCAGGCACACTTTGATGTTTGTACAGCATGATGACATGGGATCATATGGCTGTGCAATTGCTCTCATATCTCAAGTGGTGGCCAGGAGACCTGTCCTTTTTATTAAATGGATTATGATGGTATGCATTCCCACTTACTAATATCAAAGTGGACTGTTATGAACCGTAGCTTCTAGCCCACTTAGTACGGATCTGGTAAAGTAAATGTAACAGACCTATTATGTTGTCTTACTCAACAATTAACTCTTAGAAAGACAGGGATAGTGAGGGGGTGACACACAGTTGCGGCAATGCTGAGGGTTAGGTATTATCGCTCGACATGCAGGAGGGGGTGATAGTGTGGATGGCGGTAGGGAAGGTAACAGGCAGAACAGTGCACATCTAGGAACAAAAATTGGAGTCCAGGTAGGTGCACGAAGTTTGAATTTCAATTTTCTGCACCCTACTCTTTGTTCTTGGCACTGTGTATGCAAATATATGGCACCTCTCTTTTAAGGGTTAAGCACCCTTCTTACCCTCTTACTAGGCAGGAACATCAGAGTCAAACTGCCATAATATTTTATGATAAATGGGCTAGCTCTACTTTTGCCCTTGGCTTTGATGTTCCTTCCTTGTGAGAGGTGTGTTCAGGTTTCCAATAATGTTTACATATATTGCCAAACAAGAATGCAGTAAGTGCAATACTGTACTATAAGGATACCCATGTAAACAGTTGTGCAATAAAAGTGAGGAGTAAAAATATATGGACTAAATTTTTTTTATTATATTTACATTGCTTCATACATACAAGAAATTGACAGCATTCCAAGTACATGTACCATATTTAGATAAAAAAAAGGTTGCAAGATCCAGGTAGAGAGGGAGAGGAACTGTGCATGAATCACAATGTGTATGAGAAAAACTTAGTGATCATTATTGAAATACTTTAGTATATCATATATTGTGAGTTTTAGATAATGAAGCAGTTACTACAAAATGTATTGGTGTGCAAGTTGCATGAGCAATATGTCAATGAATGAAATATCTGAACACTGCCTCAAGATAACAGGGAAGGAATTGAAAATGGATATGCCAGCTAAGGAAGAGCCTTCAATGACCATTTTTGATAAGGTTAAAGCAGCAGCAAACCTTCATCAATAAAGCCTTGTCTTAAAATGATGTTACATATCCACAATGTCTTGCTATATTACCTTTCAAAAGATGTATTATTTACTTTAATATTACAAGCTTCAAATTCTTCCTTAAAGATTATTTTTTTTTTAGCAAATAGCCTATGCAGTTTTTTACAGAAATTTCCGAGCTCACCCAGGATGGATTTATAACTAGTTGACTCTGGATTTTTTTTTAATGCAAACTTATGAAAATTCAAATATTTGTTGATACTCTGTACGTAGTCACTGTAGCTATTAATGATGTCGAAAATTATTAATACTGTACTATATGCATTAAATCATCATCTTCCAACCTGGATTGACTCGGAATTATCACACAACTGCTAGTAGTGTAATGATATAAGAGGAATGAGAATAATTATGTATGTTTGATGTTTCTAACCTTAGTAATGGGATATTTAAGTTGATACACATACCTGGGTGATGTTTGTGTTCACATGATGTTATACTGTTGAGAATGTATAATTTAGTTTAGTTGATGTTGAATACTGTACAGTAGAGTGAATAGGCTTGTATTCTTGTCTGTATACAGATATTATAAGTACTGTAGTGTACAGTTGTCAAAGAGAATTTGTCAACACCAAAATATGAAGGTTTTTGTAATAAATGCTCTTGCATTAGTTGACTCGACACTTACTATACTGCCTATGGAGACACTGTATGCCGTGTATGGGATCTTAGCAGACTTTAAGACACCATGAAGAGCAATACTGTATGCAGTCCCAGAGATCTCTAAGTACTGTATATTATTTTGGTTATATTGTGGTATTGTCTGTGGTGTGTGAAAGTTAGACAATGTTCAGGTATGGTATGGTGTTGAGATATCAGATATGAGGATCTATTCAAATACTAATTCATTGGGCCATATGGCTAGAAAGTGATGATGAATTATGACTGGTATGGTGGCTGTATATACCATCTCTGGAGCCATTATACCAGTCATCATTATTGCCTTACTTTATAGAATTCTTGCTTGAAATTTATTGAGACATGTGTGAGAATTTCATGGCAAATGTACTTTATATAAATATGAATTATGTAAATATTTTATCATGCTGTTATCTGTTTTGGCATTCATTACAAGCACAGTTTCCAGAATGCAAATTGATACTTTGAAGCTGGATTTGGATCTGCAGTTTATCAGTGAAGTACTGTACAGTATATCAAATATTTATCTAAAATGACAACTACAGTATTACTTTACATCAGAACAGCAAGTGAAAACTCATCTGATATATAATTCACTGAGATACAGTAGGCTATATTGTTTGCTAAAAAAAATGCTTGAAATATTGTTTAAAGAAACTTCTACCACTGTAGTCATATACAATATAATGTAATTTGTTCATTTTTGAATGTTGAAGATAAAGTATATGGAATTTTATTTTTGAAAATATGAACATGATGAGATTGTGACATACCTGTACAATAAAAATTTGTTGACAGATATAACAAACTGTTTATATAGTCCTTCATATGTTGATATGTTTTATGTACAGTATCATTAAATTAATTTGAAAATAAAAGTGAAAATTATCTAATACTGCAGTGTTATGTATAATGATCATCAGACATAAAAAATCTCCATGTTTGCTATTGTGTTTTAACTACAACTGAAAGCTTTCAGTGTACAAGAGATTTTATGAATGATATCTTGTGAGGTATGTAGAGCAAACATTTGACATAATACTCATGTTCAGGTGCTGCAACATCTACGATATGTGATCATTGTGATGATCAGAATTCATATGGAAACAAATGAGTTTTCTGACAGTGCTGACTATGGCTGGTGTCTGCTGGTGATCAGCTATGGGGAAGGGAATGAAATGGTTAACCCAAAAGTCTAACGAAAGAAAGTAAATACTAAATAGTACCAACGATTCTAGGACTAGAATCCTTGGTATACTAATACCAAGATGAAATGTTCAGTGGTGGAGGGGGGATTTGAGGAGAAAGGAAAGGAAAGGGAAACAGGAGGCAAAAGGAAGTGAGGGGAGTGAAGATGTATATGAGACAGGAAAGAAAGGAATCTGAAACTTGAAGAACTAGAGGTTGGAAGCAGTGGAAGTAGGGAGGACGTGTTAGCTGTAAGAGTTGAATGCATGAATAATCAGCGAAGGCCTGAAAGATACTTCTGGAAGAGGCCTTTTCAGGCCTGTGACTCCAGTTCCAAACTTACTATATCCTGGTCTGGGTGCTGGACGTGCTGGCTATAGTTTCAATAGCTGCCTTATAATCATACTTTATTCTTTGTCACTTCCAGATTTTGTCCAATTTCCTCTCAAAACTTTTTACTGACTCCGCATTCACTGCTCCTGCTGGCAGGCTGTTCCAGGTATTAACCACTATGTTGCAGAAAGCATATTTCCTCTTATCCAACCTTGACCTCCTCTTATATAACTTCTTGCAGTGTCCTTACAATAGAAATTGATTGGCCATCCAAAGGATGTGATTGCAACCCCATCGAAAACCTGTGGGGTTAATGAGTGGGGGGGGGGGGGTAGAGGAGAAGACCTGAGCGCCTGTAGAGAGAAAATCCATGGAAGTGTAAGAGGGAATAAGAGTGACTCATGACATATGCAGCAAGCTTGTTGACAGATTTGACAGATTTTTCACATTTGTCATACCCAGAAAGGCTATCAAACTTAAACTTATTTTCCATAAGAGGTAGACTCCTTAGATCTGACTTAATATTATGTTATAAAATTTTCCATGATTTATCACCCTTGGATTTATTATGTGGTAGCTTGGGACAAGAGGCCATAACTTCAAAATTTTTGTTCCTAGAGCAGAAACAGAAGCACGAAACCGATTCTTTTCACATAGAGTCATTCAGCACTGGAACTCCCTCCCCGATGATATAGTAAATGCCCCAACTATCCCAAAATTTAAATCAAAACTAGCTCATGGCGCCCTCCATGATAATCTATTCCTGCCATAAACTGCCTTGTAGTATAATAAATATTTACTATTGCTATATTACCCAACTATTTCATGTTCGACACACTCAACCAGTCAGTTCTGTAATACTTATGCCATATGTTAATCAAACGTCAATCTTGACTGGCGTGTCATTTTATCCAACTGGGCTGCTTGATCCTTGGATCGCTTGTGATCAGTGGCCCTACCAGGTGAGTTACCAGCAGGTAAGTTGATTCGATGCAGACTCGACTGGGTCGAGGTCTCGAGGAGGTAAATCTCAAGTAATGGAAGCTGGCGGAGGGTGAACAAGAGATTGAGAAAATATTTTTGCATAATGTATGATGAAAATTATTAGTGTTGCGTGTATAACATTTATGTAAATAAAACCATTTATTTATAATCCACACCCGTATGTTACCCCTGGTGGACTCGAACCTGTGTCTGCCCGTGCATGAGACTATAGTTATTATACCGTGGACTCAGCCATGTCTGCCGACGCCGAGATATAAAAAATATCATTATTAATGAAATCACAAGTATCCCATGTCTTATTTCTCACAGTTTGTGCATTGAAAAAAAAAAAACACTTCTTAACTAGAATGTTTAAATAAATTATCTGCAGTGCTACTCAGTATCCGTATGCATGTACTAAATATTAAGGAAATGTTAAATATGAATGTGAATAATTACAAATAGCAATATAGTCAATGCAAGAAAAGTAAATAATCATATATAATCTGTACTGAAATAATTGAATATACAAAGAAATGAACTTTATTAATATGGCCTGCTGCTGGCTAATAAGAGCATCAGCGTCGCCCACTCACGGCAGCCCAGTGTTGCCAGGTGCAGAAAAATTTCTCTGTTTTAAGGAATTTTTAAGTCTTCACAAGGAAATTGTTTAAAGAGTGTTCAAGAGTAAACAAAGAAATTTCTAACAGACGGAACACCAAAGAGAAAGACTGTCAATGTTCAAGTGTAATCAGGGAAATTTCTACCAGACGAAAATAATACCAAAAAGAATGACCGTCAATATTCAAGAGTAAACAAACAGGGAATTATTGAGGCTAAAAAGGGAAATGGTAAAAGTAAAGTTAGGGAAATTTCTACCAGACGAAAATAATGCCAAACAGAAAGACCGTCAATGTTCGAGAGTAAACAGGGAATTATTGAGGTAAAAAGGGAAATTATAAAGATGAAGTTAGGGAAATTTGGTCAATCAGACCTGGCAACACTGACGGTAGCCATCTTTGATTCTTTGGAAGCATCTACTCAGTGCGGCAAGGACACGGTATCCATTACACATTTATTTGTGGTATTTACTCCTTTTTCTACACAAGAGACGGTTATTGGAGGCTTGTGACTGTTAATTTAGACGTTGCTGCATCATGGGAGAGGAAAGAGAGAAGGAAAAGAATGAGAAAGGTGAGTAAATGATTGGCTTAATGTTTGTGGCCACGAGACGCTTGTTTGGTATTCTCAAAATATTGGTCGGGTTATGTTGACTACACTCGTTGCATCTCGCCTGCAGAAAATGAAGTGCATTTTACAATTAATTTTATGGACTTGAAGGATTATAGGGTAAATTTACAGACGTACTGTGTTCACTATATTGTATATTTTAGTATCTTTACCCACTATTTAGACCATTCTAAGACACTTATCTATGGTGTTTCTCTCGGAGATGCCCCGTTTTACAAACATAATTTGGAAATTAGTCTGACCTAACCTAACCTAGACCACCGGGACCTAACCTGGGCAAATTACCGGGATATAACCGGTGTAAACGGTAAATATTGAAAGAATTACCGATAAACATTGAAAGAATTACCGTTATTGCGTACGGTTTTTCTACCTTTATTTCCCACTTATTTAGACAATTCGGTAAAGGTACAGAAGTGGACCTTACTGTATAATAGATATTTTACTGTCATTACCCACTATTTCAGACCATTCTAAGACACTTTTCGGTAAATATTGAAAGAATTACCGTTATTGCGTACGTTTTTTCTACCTTCATTACCCACTTATTTAGACCATTCTAAGACTATTTTCTTCTATGGCATTTCCTCCGCAAATGCCCCATTTCCAAGATAGGGCTTTTTGAAATTAGCCTGACCTTACCTGACCTGACCTGACCTAACCTAACCTAACCTAACCTAGATCGCATCAGACTACCGGGACCTAACCTGGGCAAACTACCGGGAAATAATCGTGGTAAAGTACAATAAATGACAGGGGTAAAATACTGGGACCCAGCCGGATCTGACAACACTGCTACAAAACGGTAATTCTTTCAATAAATACCCACTTTTCTTCTATGGTTTTTCTTCCTCAAATGCCCCGTTTCCAAGATAGGGCATATTCAAATGATGCATTTTGAAATTAGCCTGACCTTACCTGACCTGACCTAACCTAACCTAACCTAGACCGCATCAGACTACCGGGACCTAACCTGGACAAACTACTGGGAAATAATCGTGATAAAGTATAATAAATGACAGGGGTAAAATACTAGGACCCAGCCGGATCTGGCAACACTGCTGAATTAATGTCCACTTCTGTACTAATACCGACAATTCTAAGACTATTTTCTTCTATGGCATTTCCTCCGCAAATGCTCCATTTCCAAGATAGGGCATATTTAAATGGGGCATTTTGAAATTAGCCTGACCTTACCTAACCTAACGTTAACCTAGACCACAGCAGACTACCGGGACCTAACCTGGGCAAACTACCAAGAAATAACAGATAAATTACAGGAAATGACTGGGGCAAAATACTGGAACCTAGCCGGATCTGGCAACACTGCTAGAAAACTGTAATTCTTTCAATAAATAACGTGTAAATTATCATAAAGTGACCGGGGCATATTCCTGGGACCTAGCCAGATGTGGTAACACTGCGCAGTCCTAGCCAAGAACAGTACTTCTGTAATAATACCGATTATAGCTATATCAATGGAAGTAACTAGCTTCCTAAAGTCTTCTTCCTAACTAGGAATGACAAACCTAAATTAGGGCCATATTCAAGAACATTCAAAGTGCATACGATGGCGGTGTTGTTTGCCTGTGGAGTCATCGTATCAGTACCATGCCATCGTATGCAGTATGTATGTTCTTGAAATTAGGGTAAATATCTACTCTATTGCCGGTTGGTATTACAATGTTTTTACCTTCTTTACCCACATATTTATACCATTCTAAGACCCTTTCTTCTAAAGCATTTTCTTTGGAAATGCTCCATTTCCAAGATATTCAAGATATTTTACTGTTGAAAACCATTTATATTCAAGCTTTTATTTTCTTATGTTTTAACAATAATTTATCATGTTTTTTAGAACGTGATGAAAAGAAAGAGAAAGAGCGAGACAAAGACAAGGAGCGTGAGAAAGATAAAGATCGGGACAAGGACAAGGAGAAGGATCGTGACCGCAAGAAGCGCAGCAGATCACGGTCAAGGGAACGGCGCAAGCACAAGTAAGTTTTTTTTAGCCTTATCACATTGTTTCACCCTGACTTGTAACTTAGGGCTGCATTCTTAGTCTAATTTGAAATACTGCACTCTAGTTTGGCCTAAAGTGTAGTCCCCCAGATCTACACCTCTCCAGCAAACCCAGTTTTGATCCCATAAAAGGGACTGTGGAATTCCATACCTTTATCCCAATGCCTATTCAAAGGTTACTTTGACAGAGAATGTGAAATACTTAAGAATAAGACCCTAATGGAGATAAGAAATGGAGTAGTTAGTTCAGTTTGTAAAGAGTTAAGAGAGTTGTAAAGATGGTTCCTTGTGAGAGCCAAGAAACTAGAATATACAAACCTGTCACAGTTCAGTCACAAGCCAATAAACTTTCCAGAATCTCAAATTCAAATGGTAATACTGTACACAGATTGTGGACGACAGGTTTACCTGTAGTTTGTGAGTAAGTTCTTTAGCAGATAATGATAAATACTGCAGATGTTTTAATAATCTTGTGAAAATATTATACAGTACATATTCCATAATATGCTTACACAGTGAAAGGAAGTACAGTTGGAAATTTTAAATAAGATAAAAACTAACTCATTATAGACACAATTAGTTAGGTGCAGGTACTGACTTCCGCTCTTGACACTTTCAGAACTCGTTCTCGGTCAAGGGGACGGTCACGCTCTCGGTCACGATCCAGAGAAAGGAGAAAGTCTCGCAGGAAGAAGCCTTCTCTCTACTGGGACAAACCACCTCCAGGCTTTGAGCACATCACGCCAATCCAGTACAAGGCCATGCAGGGTCAGTTTTTACTTAATAATACAGAATGAAAGACTCAATTCTAAGTGTACCTTTGACAGAAGTGGAGTTGATTTAATTTCATTGCTTTACCAAGACGAGTATATACAATATTCTTAAATACTTTTAGTATCCAATATAAATTATACAGAGTTGTCAAACGTTTTCTTGCTGTATGACTCATGACTGCTCTCTAAGCCATTTTGCAGTTACAGAGATGCAAAGCTCCTGAAATTCTTGTAAAAATATACTTCCACTTAACAGCAGACACAGTAATAGACTTGTTAAGTCTGTTTACAGCATCAGTTTCCCAGGTGAAATATTTTTGTGCAAGTTGAGCATGTTCTGCCAATTGGTAGCAAAGTTTTAAACCTTTTTCTTGTCCTTGGCAAGCTGTGTCCGTACCTTTTATGGGTTAACTCTGCTTGTATGCATGGCAGTTAATGATTATGAAATTGTTTTATAACGTGTTGAAAATATGTTAGTCGTGATATTTTGTGTTACAGCTGCTGGCCAAATCCCGTCCAATGTGACTGTACCACTAATCGCACCACCCAGTGCTGGACAGATGATGTCATCAGTGGTACCATCTGTACCGGAGGTGGCAAGTGTACCACAGCCTGTCCCAGTGGTTGGCTCCACCATCACCAGACAGGCTCGCCGTCTCTATGTTGGTAATATTCCGTTTGGAGTCACAGAAGAGGAAATGATGGAATTCTTCAATCAACAGATGCATTTAGCAGGGTTAGCCCAAGCTGCTGGTAACCCTGTACTTGCTTGTCAGGTATGTACACTATACAGTTGAAGAAAAGCTAGATTAGGGGAAAATACACAGAACAAGTCAAAGGAATGAGATTCCTATCTATATCTCGTGTGTCCTACTAGCATGTCATTGATTACATTAGCATTATGATATCCAGAGAGGCAAAAGGTAGACTACCAAGATTTGGTCCCCATACCAGCCATGTTGCTGACAGCACCTTCTAGGTGTCGGGTAGCAGAACAGGTATTAATAGAGCATATATACTTTTTGTTGGGGAAATTTGAGAAGAAAATTAATGCTGTATAAATTAGCTCCAACTTGCAATTCAAAGCACATTACGTAGCTAGTACAAAGCAGTTTCATATCCTGCTGTCCTCCTGTTACAGGTAAATTTGGACAAGAATTTTGCCTTCCTTGAGTTCCGGTCTATTGATGAAACCACCCAGGCCATTGCTTTTGACGGGATCAACTTCAAAGGACAAAGCTTAAAGATTCGACGACCTCATGACTACCAGCCCATGCCAGGAATGTCAGAGCACCCAACATTAACTGCCATGCCTGGTAATGTCTTCACTGTTTTGTTTTGTTTCTTTCATTACAGGAATTTTATAAAGAGTATGACTGGAAGTTAGTACTTCTTATGGGAGGAGAAGATATTTTAGAGTATACATAGAGCAGGCCCTTTCTTTAATACAGTCATTTGATATATGTTGATAATAATAATTGACTGCTAATATTTGTCAAGATTATTCAGGTATTTGCCATAGTCCTACCAGGATGTACTTTGTTATGTTCAGTTCTGAAATTTTATAAAAAGTATGAATATTCTTTGTCCAGTTTAAGGTGGTGGAAAAGCCCTGCCCTACAGGTGCGGTAGGCCGGTCAGGGACTCTTTCGCTTCCCTGATTGGCTAGAGGTGTTCAGCACACCGAGAAAAATAGGAGTGCTTCCTTTTTTCATGAATATTTCTGCTAATTAAGCATTATTTATGCATGTTATTACTCACTCATTATCTTAAATTATATGTGTGAGCCTTACAGTCAAAATTCACAGTGACAATTTACTTGGAGCTCGTAATATCTTGATTTGAATATAGTGTGTGTAGTAAAAAGTGAGCGACAGTGAGGAAAACAGGTCAACTGGAGGACCTCTGGGTAACCCTTGTGACTTCCCGTGTTCGAAAGCATACTTCAAGGCTTCTTCATCCATTTAGTACCATTTTTTATATATTTAATTTTACCTATCTTTCGGAAGCACAAGAGAGAGTGGTTTTATGCAACGAAAATATAGAAAAAACAACACAAATTCACTACTTACACAAAAATGTTAATATCTTTCAAAACCATGGCCAAACAAAGCAGCAGGACTGGGCAGGGAGTGGTGTATATGTGTGTGTGTGAATGGATTAACAAACCGACACGGCAAGTTGACAGGTGCCTATAGGGACCAGATTAGAAAAAGGCCTAAAGCAGTAAGAGAGAGAAACTTAGATGAAAGTAACAAATGAGGAAAAAAGAAACTTATGATGCATGCTACTGTTAATGAGAGAATTAATAAATGGAATTAAAAAAAAAAATTATATAATGCCATTAATCTTAATATATCTATGTAGGCTATATGATATGTGGGATAAAATATCATTAGATTATACTTTTATGTGGGATAAAATATCATTAGATTATAGAATATAGAAAAGGAAAGGTTGTGAATGAATCGTGAACACGAGAGAGAGAAAGGTGGAGGGGAGAAGGAGGGAAGTGTAAGCTGCAGGTCACTGAGATTAACGTGTGTGTGTATGTGTGTGATCCATGGTGTGGCCAAAAGGACTCTGAACATCCCCTTTCCATCATCTGCCAATCAGATACATCCAGGAATGTCCCAGAGAGGCAGGGCTCCGCCACCTTAGGCTGGACAGACTATACAAGTTAGTACTTATCATGGGAGAAGATATTTTAGAGTATACAGAGAGCAAGCACCTTCTTTAATCACTTAGCTGCTGGCATTATCTATCGCGGCAGCTCTCTCTCCTGCACTCGCAGTCACTATGTAAACAACACATTTGATAGCTTGTAAATCACTTGAGCTACATAAATAAGTGAAACTGATATTGAAGTACAAGCCTTTAGATGTCTCCTGATGTACTTGTGAAGACTAAAATGACATCTGTATGATGGGTAGCCACCTCACAATGACATCAACTCAAAATTCACTTTTACACTATATTTACATATCTAAGTACTTTTCACACTCTAATTTCGTTATAAAACATGTCGGAATCACATTTTTCAACACATTATGAAATATAGTGTCACTGTCATATTTACGTACATATATGGTAATTACAGGAAAAGAGGAGTGATGAAAATATGTCCTACCCTCACTGTTCATGTAAGACTGACTGGTCACTTGTGGTGGTGGAGATGGCTGTAGCCAAGTCCCTGGCTGCCAGCCACAGTGTTACCAATAAAAAACTAGCTTATTTAGGACCACGCAAATTTAAAAACTGTGTTGTCGAATGAATGCTACACCCGCGGTGCTCCAGACTTGTTGCTAGTGTCGAAGTTTTACTACACCCGAAAATTAAGGGTTAATGCTATAATTTGATATATGTTGATAAAAATAATTTACGACTATTATCTGTCAAGATTATTCAGGTATTTGCCATAGTCCTATGATATTGTATTGTGATGAATTAACTACCAGGATATACTTTATGTTGTGAGTATAAAATAATTTACCAGTATGAGATAATTATATTTTGTGGCTTTAACCCTCATACCTGTTTTGTTTTCAGTTATTGCCGGAGTTGTGTCAACAGTGGTTCCTGATTCACCCCATAAAATCTTTATTGGAGGCCTCCCTAACTACTTGAACGAAGATCAGGTATGTTGGTTTCTCAGGAGGTAATGATGTTTTTATTTAGGTTTGAAAACAACCACATACCTTGGGCATATCCAAATCCACACATTTCTTATCTTTAATTGTGTAGCTAATAACTCATCTGATTCTCTTCATGAAGTAGGTAATACCTAAAAGTGCTCTATTTTCACACATATGTGGAGATATGAAAATGTGGTTGTCTTCAAGGAGGAGTGAAGTGTTTCTGCCAGCTGAGGGTCAACTTCAAATTGACTATTTTTGAATGACTCAGCTCTAAGAGTACAGTCACAGTGATAAGTTTGTATTTGCATCACCAGAAACCAGACTAATTAACCCTCCTGACATACAATATTGTGTATATTATTGACTTTTAGTTACTGGCTAATGATCAGGGATTCAGATTCTTAATTACAAACAAGCATTTTTTTAAACTGTACCAGTAAATGTTATTGACTAACATTTCCTTAAAAAATTTGGTTCTTTTCATGGTATTAAAACATTTTAATGTGTCCCATGTTCTTATGTGGAACATAATTGAAGTCCATGTCAACATGAAAAGATGGTTAGTTAATCTTTTGGTTTGAGTATTTGTTTAGGATTGTTTCCCACAATCCCATAGGTGACTATTTTAGTCACAATTGGTGTTTGTGGATGAAAAAATACTGACAAATTTTCCATCCCCTGGAAAGCAATCATGAAATGCTAACCTAGGTTGCTGAACACAAACTTTTCACCATGACTGTACATTAATATGCAAAATTGAAGGATCTTTGGTCAGTTGTGATCATGTAAGATACTTTTGTATGGTACCTAGCTGAAATATCAAGTTCATAGAGTAGTTTGTTGTTCCTCATAAGTATTTACTGTAAGGTAAGTGATATTTAGTAGTTGTTTTCTCAAAGGTTCTCTGAGTAAGAACATTATTATTGGCTGCATTTTCTTTGAATCTTATAAATCAGTTTTTACGGTTTAAATGTTTGCAAATGGAAATAATTATATCCTCTATTCAGAGATTCTTTCAGTGCAAGACCAAGATGGTTTATGAAGGCTTAGCAGTCTCCTAAGAAATGCAGAATGGCGCCGCATCACTTTTTTTTTTTTTTTTTTTTTTTTTTTTTTTTTTTTTTTTTTTTTTTTTTGTGCCACCAATTAGCTAGTGTTGGTAATGTTTCAGAATCAAGTCTGCGGTATATGGAATTCACCTTTATGCTGGATTATTGTTTTCTCGACACAGATCTCGTGAACAAACTCCCCACATTATTGCCCCACGCGACTTCTTACACAATTACTTAATTTTTGTGGTCTAGCCTAGAAGTACTTACGTTGCCTCCTAGTCTCTTGCCCACTAAATAGTGAAAGGTGCTGACCTCAAAGAATTCAAGTTCGTGTTTCTTATTTCTGGATTGTTTACATGGGGTAAACAGCTATGCCCAGGAAGGTACAATGTATGCCAAGGTGTTAGGAGACTCGAAGATTTACCTGGATTCCTATTTCTTCTTCCAGACCTTGTTTGCTGGTTACATTTCTTTTTGTCTCCTACAACTGGGGTATGATTAACCAGCCCCAATTATACAACAAACACATCCATGGAAATATCACCTACACCATATCTATTTCTAACCAAGAATACCTTAACACAAGACATTACACTACTAAACAAAATCCTTCTAGGGAGGTTTATGTGTTGCCCTACTTCACCCTTTGTGTCCATGGTTGTGACGGTCCAACATGTCAGGGTAGGCTGGAAGAGGTTTGATACATACCGGTATACGTGGTTGCAACTTTAGCATGCAATTGTCTCCTGTCTTGCTTTCCAAACCACAGCTCATGATGTTGCTGTACCTATAATAGTGCAATTGGGTTTTACTGGCTAAGAGATCTAACAGCATTAAATGATACAAAGTATGGAAGCAATTGTGATAGAAGGAAAGTTTCAGACAGAAAATATTGCAGTTGTCAAGTTTTGACTTGTGTATCGTTTTTCTTGTGTTGGGTAAGCTTTATGGGTGTAAGGTTTTTATGGATGGATTTTCCTCTATGTGGAAGTTAGCAACTCTGCTTTTGCAACAATAAAATTTAAAGCAAGGCCTTTCCAAATCGATTGAAATGAAGTATCGAGAAGCTAGTAAATGGTAATTACTGTTCTTTGCCAAAGCATTTGGATTTAGAGATTTTTAAGGACATGAAATTAAGCAGTATTGTGGACAAAACAATACTCTTCTCAGATAAAACCAGATCTATGCATTATGATGGGATTTAGAAGAGCTAAGTGTGATCTTTAACCTTGTCTCTGTCCTTTCTATAGGAAAATGTTATGTTTCAAAGAGCGATTTTGTCTTGATGTTATTGTTGGTTGCCACACTTGGTTTTGACTCTAGTTTAAATTTGATGATAGACCCAAGCTGAGATTAGGGTGTTGAGGTAAGAAATGGGCAAAGACGGTTGAATAATTACTGACAATTCTTGCATTCCTGTACTTTCTATTTTTTAAACTTTCACAGTTACCTCAAAATAGCTGTACTCAAATTAAGGTGCAAGAAAATGCCATAAAAGATCATTATTAAAACCCATTTTGGAGTCGATGACCAATCCAGCATACCCAGCCAAATTTATCCTGGACTGGGGCAACCTTCTGGAAAAAAAAAACCAGTGTCTGTTTGAAGCAGACTTAAAGAGTAGTTCCCTCCAAAAAATGGGAAGCCAAACTAAATAAGTGTGAATTATGAGTTATTAGATTTTTGCTGCACCATGCTTAAGTCATGGCATATTCAGTGTTCTTGTTGAACTTGTATGAAATACTTTAATAAATACAAAAGACTGTAAATGATTATATACTGGGGAGGAGGAAGAGAGTGAAAATTGGCTTTCTTACAGGACAATCATAGGGAAGTTGTGCAGTATATCCAACAACCCTAGTTGTTGGAATCTCTCCAGCAACATACAAGCACCACTAGTTTGGTTTGTGTTGCAGATGTTATTGTCAGCCTGGAAGAATAGCTTAGCTAGCCTTTGTGTTTGAAGCTCTTTTCCTGAGATATGTGACAAAATAGCTTTGTATCATAGTTATGCCATGATTTGTTTGTACTGATCTGTAAGAAATTGAGGCTGTTACTATTGGCAAAAACCTAAAAGCCAGTAGCTTCAGCAGTTCCAGAAACATTGCTGGATAGATTTTGCATTTGAATTGTCATTTTCCAGAGTTCTCTTTCAGAGTTCTCTTTCAGAGCTCTTTTTCAGGGTTTTCTTTCAGGGATCTCTTTCAGAGTTACCCATGGGCCTAATTTCTGAGAGTGGAACACTTCAGTACTGTAGTATACTGTGACTAGTTGATAAACTGTGATTGAAACGTGTACAAGTCACCCATATTGAGTCCACATGTACTCATCCTTTCTTTTTGCTTTCTTCCCCGTTTGTTTCCCCTAGCGAAGGGTTCGTGGTTGAATGCCCTAAGCGGCCCATTTGTACTGCCCATGATAAAGCCTGCCTCACTATGCATAACATAATGAAACGTCCTGACCAAGGCAAGTGTCAGTCTTTTGGTCGTATGTTGGCGCACCAATTTTTTTAGGGTCGCGGTTGCTGTAAAGAGAATAGGTAAGTGATGCAAGGCCTAAGGCTTAGTCTTGCTCATGGTTCGTTTTCTATGCCTACAGTATGTACCCACTTGTAGAGTCAGGTTAAATTGTTAACTTGGAAGTACTAAAGTTACTTGAGTGTTGGGATTTGCAGTCTCAAGGTAAGTTTATGGCATTTTGTCTGATCAACATTTAAATCTTAAACTAGTACAGTATATAATAAATCTTGGGTTAACTTTAAGATCAAAAACATTTTTTACATAATTAAAGCCAGAGATGTTTATTTTGAATTTCTTTACTCTGGACAATTGCTGTATTCTCATATTTACTCTCACTTTGTCCAATGACTGGCTTAATTTGCATGTAGAATGTTTGTATTTACTAATATTGAAACCATTTTCATATGTACATCATTGAGACAGTAGATCTTTCATACATGGCTAACTAACTTTTATTTATTACTTGTAGTAAATTTTGCAGCATGTCTAAACAGTGCCTCACATACATTTTACGATCCTCATTCTGTACAAGACAAATATTTACCACTGGTAAACTCTCCCTGTTTGCTTCTCTCTGCAATTACTATGTTTAATCAGCACAGGATTAGTTTTATATTGACTTAATCTGAGCTATTTCCAAAAGAATATTAAAATATTATGTAAGGAAGAATTTTTTGTACTCCACTAGTTTGCAAAGTAGTTCTTGTACATTTACTTTGTGATGTTTATTAAGCAAGTGAAACCTATACTTAGTGTGTGCTTGGGCACCTGGTTATTATAATGGTAGCCTGTATCCCTCCTGCGTTTTTTATAGGAGGTTGAAGTACAGGCTCACTATTATGTACATTCCAGGTGGGAAGGGGTAACCTCGGTTTCTTTCTAGCTTGGATAGAATTTATTTCCATCTTCAGATTTTCAAGCTTCAAAAAAATTTATAAAGCCCCTGATGATAATACAGTAAAGGCTTTAAGATAAATGCCAATGATTATCTGTGATAATGTTTTGGTATCAGAATTATGTAGTATGAATACAAGCTTTGTTTTTTGTGGGAATCCTCTATCAGCAAATGTGGGCAGCTTTCACATTAAGCTGTAATGTGATTGTTGTATGATGTTTCTACATATATATATTACTGTTTAAGTATTCCCACGTTATCCATACTATGACTCGTGTATATATATAGTAGGTCTTGCAGTTAAAGTACAGTGTATTTATTGTTATGGTCATGATCCATAATCTCTATTCATCCATAGCAAACAGGTGGAGTGAGGGAAAGTGGTCTCCTTTCATTGGTTCACTCCACTGTTCATAAGTGGGAAGTCTCTGTACATGAACCTTGTACTTTGCATAAATTCATCCATGACTTTATTTTGCACAATATCATTACACACCCATAACCCCAAGATGGAATTTAGTTGTTGTTAGTAGCTATTGTAACAACAAAGTAAGCCATAAAAGATTGTTATGTATTACCTTGTACTGTACTTCCCCTTGTATATCTTAGATACGCAGCAATCTGTGCTTACCTTTACTGTTTCTTTATAAATTAAAAATTTATTTTGAAATTAAATTTCTTTGGAATGAATTAATTGCATTGGTTAATCAAGGTAACAATTATCATGTCTATTGACATGATTGTAATATGAGGATATCTAAGGAACTTGAACAGTAACAGGTCTTGCCTAAAAATGTATCCTTGGTTTACACAGTATTTTAAGAGCTTTTTCTTTCATCAGACAAAAAAAATTAGTTATGGTTCACAATAACCCTAAAATGTCTAGCATTGAGTACTTTTGTAAATTGGAGACTAACTTCTGGTATGGTAAAACTTTTTTTTCTTCAGCATTTCACCTTGAAAATAGATACAGTCTATGTAAGATGCTCAGCCATGGCATTTTTTAGCCTCTTGTGTGTTCTGTTGTATGTACCTACATATATGGTAAATTTTAACAGTAGTAACAGCTTGTTTTTGTCTTACAGAAGGGATGGTCGCAGTTAACTGCTATTTTAAATGTTGGTGGTAAATTTTCACACCCATCATCATAAAGGCTAACCATGAATGCTCTATTATGAGAAGACTGGGATTTTCGTGTGACAAATTATATTATCAAAATATAACATTAGTCGCAACAAAATCTTTAAAGATGCAACCTGTCTTTTGATTGTATTGAAATAGCTTTTAACTATTGAATATGAGTAGTACTACCCTCTGACAAGAAAATAATCAGGTGGTAATCAGGAAATGGAAAGGATTTTAATCATGCGAAGGAGATGCCTCATGTTACTGGCTGTGGACCTTTAATTTCAGCCAGAGAAAACAGACCATAGTGTACTATAGATCTCTGCATGTTTTAGTTTGTTTGGAGTTTTTCTCAATTCATCCCTTTGTTTTTGTTGGCCCTCTTGAGCATAGATGGCACACGAGTGAATTTATTGAAAATATTTCTCTGATGATTCCATTTTATAGTTTCTAAATTTTTTTCACTAGTGGAATTGAACACTGAAAAATTGATGATTATTAATTTATGAAAAGGTTATTGTCATCAGGATAGTAACGTAAGTTATCTGTGCAAGAGGTTAGCACACACATAGTTACTGCACAAGTATTTTGAGATATTTTGTGCATATAATAGTGGTAGGGGATAGATAGAAAAAGAAGTATTGTATGGTATGTACACTTTGCAGCACCCTGCATGGTGCATTGCAGATGTATCTTTCATTTTCAGTGTTTCGAAAGTCTGAATACAGTACTTGGATTGATTAGTAGCTATTCATAAATGAGAAGATTGATATGATATACTCATTAAACTGTTTTGTTTATAGTTGTTTTTCTTATGTATTTTGCACATGTGAGTCGGCCATGCATGAGAGGGTTAACTTGATAGAGATGACCAGCTCAACATTGAATCTATGTAAAGTATTGGAGTGCTGCTTATGAGGATTTTTTAAGTTTTGTTTTGGCATATTCAGTAGTTCACTGATTAAATTAAGATTATTGTGGAATGGATTTGCCTCATGATTTGTAACTTACATCTGTAGATTATACAGTATATAGTAATTAAATTAGGCTTTATTCATTTCTTTGATATTTTGTTCTTATTTTTAAATTATATCATTCCAGGTGAAGGAACTTCTCATGTCGTTTGGACAGTTGCGAGCCTTCAATCTGGTCAAGGATTCAGCCACAGGACTGTCTAAGGGCTACGCCTTTTGTGAATATGTTGACGTCAGTCTCACTGACCAGGTAAGATTTGAAATATTTGTTTTTCTCCAATTTTGAATATATTTTTTACGCATCCTGAGCTCCATTTCAAAAATAGCATTTAATGTTTATTTAATATTCGTGAATGGTTGGAGGGAGACATCAGAAATGTTATATATTTACAAAGCCAGTGTTCAGCAGTAGTTTCATGAGTCATTTAAATAAAGGGTGTGTTTGCAGTTTATGAACTTATGTGTTTAACTTCAATATAATTTTGATTCTTTTTCTGAATTCATTTATACATATTTGAGTACTTTTAATGTAGTATATAATATATGTTCTAAATATTGAAATACCATCAGCAAGTAGTAGTCTAGAAGGCTATACATGCTTGCTTGGTAAATGCCTTTGTGGTAAGACTACAATATCATCAAAGTCTCGTGTTTGTTCTTGGATATCTTCTTCCACCAAATTTCTGACTAAAGCAAGACCTTGCATGCTTTTTTCTTCCATTTTCTTAGTGGTGTTAAGACAAGTAGGAGGTACTGGACCTTTTCCTTTCATAGGATATTTCAACAATACAGTAATATCAAAACTTGTGTCACACTGTAGCTTTATACACATGTGCAGGCAATTCTCACACTTTCGAGCTAATTGGGACATACAAAACGGCTCATTTAGTTAATTTCGTTAAGTGAAATGAAAGAACTTTTTTGGGAAAATTTTGGATCGGTGCCAAGGCCTCAGAACTACCTTCGCCCAAACTGCCAGCACTGACATCCTACCCATTTTAAGCTGGTATATGAGGATAGTATGAGATTGTATTATACTCAAAATCTAAAACCAACACAAATTAAAAAACAGCATTAGAAATGGAAGAAAAAGCAGGGAAAGCTTGAAGATTTGGTGAATACAGTACACTACAACTGGAAGAAAAAGTAGGGAAAGCTTAGGAGATGTGATGAATATAGTACACTGCAAGACTGACCTTAACTGTGCAAGTGTGGCTGCCTCACTTTATTGACAAAATTTGGGTGGGAAAAGGCTCGAGTAGCTAGTGCGTTACAAATACCATATAGTCCACCGCGGTGCTGGAATCGATATTCGTAAGTTGGGATTTCGCGTGCTCATTAAACAGGTAATGGTGCAAATTTCAACACCTCGTTGGTGTGGAATCTCGTTATCGGGACCTGCCTGTATAACTATTAGTAATTTCTTTGATGAGGACAGTAATCTTCAGTGATAAAATACTGATCCTGAATTTACATTCAAGAGAAGACTTGATACTATTCTTCCAATTCTTTTATTAATACCACTTGATTTGTGTCTATGTTTGCATGCCTTACCCCTTTTAAGGACTATTTACACTCAGGCTCATCACTCCTAGTGGCTGAGACTACCGAACTTCATACTTTGTATATAGCTTTAAGTGTATAAAGTATAAAAATATAGTGTATGAATAAAAAAAAAAGTTTTAGGTTGTTTTATGATTAATAAGTGACTTCGAATATAAGCAACACCCCAGCCTATAACTTAAACCATTATGGTAGTCTCAAATATCAATTACAGTAGTAAGAAAGGTAAGGAATAATCAAAATTATAAATATTATAAGAGAGATTTTATTAGTGCAATTGTTTGCTTATTAAATATGCTTGACAAAGCAGTTGGTATTGCGCAGGCGAGTCCAATTAGTTAAAAAAAAAAAAAAGTGATTGGGAGGTACAGGAGCTCCCATCTCCAAACTTATGAAAGGTTACTGGCATGGCACAATAGCCTCAAGTGTATCTTTACACTTTGCTTTGGGTCTCTCAATGAATCCCTTTTCCTCTCTCATTGTATCTCTATGTATATTGACCCACATTACTCTCCTATGCCATCAGAAGTTATTAATTTTTTCTTTTATGTCTGTACAACTCTGTTTTCTGTCCCATTGCCCTACTGTATGTTTTTCTGTGGCTAATGGCATGAAATATGTTAGATTCTCATTTCTAATGGTTAAGGAAGTTGTTAAGTCTTTAAATTTAGTAATCTGCCTTATTTTTAATTATGTTTAAATTTATTAATCTTATTACAGTATGAGAAAGGAGATGTTCAACACAGTACAAAAGTCATGTACTTAATAGTCTTGTACAAGCTTCATATGAACAGTGAAGTGCTTGTCTCCAAGTACAGTACATATTTCACATGCTAATGTTAAATATTAGGGTTGTAGTAATCAGGTGGATTTGGTGAGGTGATTTGTCATATAATATATTGGTCCAGAAGCAAGATCACATGAAGTTTTATGCATATATATATATATATATATGCTGTATATTTGAGTACTGGAAATATCTCTGAATCTGACAACCATAATAATTGCTTTTCACACAGTGTAAAGTCTTGATTTTACTGAAAGCCTTAAGTTATTATAATTATTTGCATGCTTCTCAGGGCTCTTAAACACATTCGTTATTTTCTCCATGATTGATCAACCACTGGAAACATAGCATTGTGTACTGTACTGTAGGTGGTTTCTAAGACAGATAACCAGCTGTTTTTATGTCTGAAGTACTTTGCTATAGTTAAGTCTTATTTCAAGTATGATATATGATTCTATAAATATGATATAATGACAATACACCAGTACAACTTCATTATAGATATTTTTATCGAATAACTAAAGATTCCTGTGAGTGAGCAGGCCATCCATGGGCTGAATGGCATGCAACTCGGAGACAAGAAGCTTGTGGTACAGCGGGCCAGCGTTGGAGCCAAGAACGCCAATGCCATGGCACAGGCCCCTGTACAAATTCAGGTACCAGGCCTTCAGCTACAGAGTGGTTCTGGCCCTGCCACAGAAGTTCTCTGTCTTATGAATATGGTGAGTTACGTGAAAATTGTTAGTTTAAAACCTTCAAAAGTTACTTCATATTACTGAAGCCAATGCACATAATTGTTTCTTACTGATTCATGCCCTTTACTAATTTGTAATTACTGTTTATACGGTATTCATAAACATTAGGAGGTTTGAGATCGTCATTGTCATCAGTGATCGTTAGTACACTGCAGGCATGTCCAATCACTTCACTTTTTAGTATCTGCTATCAAGCTACTCCATCTCACTCTAGGCCAGGGTTCTTCAAACTACGGGTCCCAACCCATTACTCGGTCACCAATTCCTCCAAACTGGGTCGCAGGCTCACAAAAATAAATACATGAATAAAATAAAATAAAATTATAATGTTCGTGACAATAAAATAAATATGAAGTTCATACATGAATCCACGTAGCATATTTTTATACTCTAATATTCATATATTTAATTATCAATAAAACAAAATCATTGCACAAATATATATATATATAATTACTAACATTACATATTTATAATTCTGGTTAGAATGCCATTTTATCATAATTATTGTGTTTCAGTTTTTGGCCTTGTATTTTTTTACGTTTAAATTCTGGTCATTTGTAAAAGATCTTTCTGTATGAGTTGCAAGAATGATGTCATAGTAAAAACTAGGTCACGACTGAAAAAGTTTGAAGAACCCTGCTCTAGGATGTTCCAATTTTATTTTACCATCTCTGAAAAAGGAAATGTGCTTTTGATTATTATTATTTTGTATGTGGATATAGATACATGTCAACCTCATTCTTTTGCAGGTCATGCCAGATGAGCTGAAAGATGATGAAGAGTATGAAGACATCCTGGAGGATATCCGTGAAGAGTGCAGTCGTTATGGCATTGTACGCTCTGTTGAAATTCCCCGCCCAGTAGAAGGTGTTGAGGTGCCAGGAGTGGGGAAGGTGTTTGTTGAGTTTAACTCTGTGCTTGACTGCCAGAAGGCCCAACAAAATCTTACTGGCCGCAAGTTTGCAAATCGGGTTGTTGTCACATCATACTTTGACCCCGACAGATATCATCGACGTGACTTTTAGACAAGCTGAAGTTATGGTGGTGTGGAGTGAGTTTCACCCCAGTTTATAATAGATCAGTAGAGGTACCAGCATTTTAGAGTGAAAAATACCTTACTGCTGAAACTAAGAAATTGTTTTAGAGAATATGAGCTCCTAAAACTGAAGCTTTTATATTCTCTAAAATGTTACCCCTTCATAAATGGGCTAGTTATTCACTTAACATTAAATGTATGTAAAATACTTAAAAGGAAATTTCTTGTCCATGTTGGAATCTCTGTCCCTCACTCTTACACATTCCCTTTCTGCAAATACTATTTGTACATCATGCATGCTGCAGCAGTTTGAATTATTACACAATATTTTTGCAATATGATTGAAATGGACTGGAGATTACTGCACTAAAAATTTAAAAAAATGTGAAGTTGTATGTAGGAAGGTTTTGTCTTCATGTGCTGGACTGAATTGGTACTTAGCTATTTAGCTTTAATACCGGTATATTCTTATTTGATCGTATTAGCATTTGCATGAATAGTTTTGAATATTTTCATTGTATAGGAAGGTTCTGTTACCTGTGCCTTTCATTTCTAAATGTGTAATCATATTAGGTATTGAACTCAGCTCAGTTTTGTAATGATTATTACAATTATTGTTCCCTCCCACCAGTGATGGCTTTATAACAGCTTTGAGTGTAATTAATAGAAATGTATTCCGAAATGTTTTGTGTTATCGATGCCTATTAAGATTCTTCTTTTATTTACATGCTGTAAGTGAAGCTTTGGAGAAGTAGATAGGTATAGGAATTTGGGAAACCCACTTCTTGTACACATTGACATGTTTCAGTAATATCACACGTTTTGCATCAGTGGTTTGATAATGTGTTTAAAGTTATTTTTAGTATCAAAATGTATGGTGTTTCCTTGGGTTAACTAGGAGAGCACAATAAATATACAAAATTGGATACACTCAGGTTTAATGCTACACAATCGTTAATATCAGGGATAGTTCACTTGTCTGCATTGTAATAGTTTTTTTTTTTTTTTTTATAAATCTGAAATTTTTTATGTGCTCATCTTGATGTATTCAAGTACCCTTTAATAAACATGAAATGCCGAAACACCAAATCTAATGTGACACACACGTTAGTCACCGAGGTCAAAAAGGTTGAGTGGCTAGACAGCTGATCTTGTAAAAGCATAGTGCCAGTTAATGATTATCAAAGTTTTATATTGTAGATGACATGATATGCCTGGCTAATGGTAGTATTTTATTTTGATGGTGGACTTATTTACTGTTGCTGAACTTCAGTTGATACAAACAAAATTGTTTCTTCCAGCAAATGTTGTATGATCTATTACTCGTACATAGAATTAAAATACAGTGTCCTTACCAATGGCTTTCAATCCCTCTTGTGATTTGATAGTTCACTAATATAGATGCTGTAGAGTGATTGCAGACTTGGATAGTTGAGAGGCATGAGAAAAACGGTGATGAATAAGCTCCTGCAGCATAAGACCTTCAACTCGTTCCTTCATGATCACACCTGCATGCTCACAACTTGAGGTCAGGTGAATTGCTGGGCCATTCATTCTTTCTGAAAAAGGCGATCTCGTTTTTGAGAAATCTTCTAGTAGAATATGAGAGGGTTAAGATATGTAAGCTTGTCTAGAATACTGAACATATTAAGTTGTATACAGCGATGATGTGATGGAGGGGACATATATTGAGTAAGAGCTTTGTATGTTACAAGTACAATGCTTATTGTAGTGGAACGTGAATTAGACGAGGGAAAGTAATGAGTTAGAATGTCGCTGCCCATTCTCGTGATCAAGGTATGGTACGGAGCAGCGGTCATCATGCCCTCCTCGAACAGCGACTACTTATTTATGAAATTTTTTCCTTACTCGGGATATTCCATGCGCTGTTTTTGGTTCCAATCGCTTGCAAATCATATCGAGTTTGCTATTTCATACATAAATATTGACATAGTAAACGAAATGCGAAATTGGAAAATACATTACTGCCGGAGCATTTTTCCCATAAGAAAATACATAGGGAGAGACGTCTTATCACAACAAAGGTCGTGTGTTTTGTGTACTGCGGCTCGGTATGACATGTTGAGCCCCCAGCCCCCCCATTCATGCGCAGTTGATGGGTTCCACTAGGGTTCCACTTCCTACTGCTACACCGTCATAATTGTTTCTTTGTTTGTTTATTATTAATGTCTGTTATCTGCTCAGACCGCTCTTCGAAATACTAGATTATGATTGGTTTACATTTCCTAAGCACACTTTAATAGGTCTGCTGTGATTGGCTGGAATATCAAAAGGCGCCTTTTGAGGATTTGGTGCAAAATCGCCGAAAGGCACACCAAACTTCAAAGGCGCATTTGAATTTTTTTGAGAATCGGAATCGCGCCTTTCTGAAAGGCGCTTTCGACCTGCCGAATCAAAAGGCGCCTTCACTCGAATGGCATAAAAATACTCTCCAACCCGGTACATGCACACACCCCTTACTGCTGGGCCAAAATCTAGTGGTTGGAAGGAGAATAACGCTTGGGTTATAACGATAGAACCAACCATGGGAAAAAATTGGAAATAGTCTCATTTTCTTTCCTAGCTAATTTACCCTTAAGGCCCCCTTCACACGACGCGACCATGGCTGCGCAACCATATGCTTGTATTATTTTAGATGGAGCCCTTCACACGTGGTCGCGCGGCCAGACTATTACATAGAAACAGATGGAACTATTCAGACTAGACGCGACCAGACGAGTGTCATCATGGAGGAAGACTTTGATACTGAACATTTTATTGTGGAAGTTCAATGGAGGCCTGCTGTAACTAACCCAGGAAACAAATCACATCAATGTTTACTAATAGGGAATGTGTTTTGTGACATAGTTTGGATTCAGTAGCCTTCCAATTGACCCACAAGAATCTCTCCCACTAATTTGACCAGAGGACTGAGATTGTCGTCGTTTGACCAGAGGACGGAGGAAGCCCATCAAAGTACAGTATGATATTACAGAACGGAGGAAAAAATGTGCTCTAGAAATTTTCACTTCATTATTTTCCTCAAAGCTTCCTTCAACCAATGTCACTCACTATAGCTGGGAATTTAAATGTGTTATAATATGTTCATACACTTCTTTCTTTTATTTCCTGTATTTATATCCTACGTGTTGGTTTTGGGTATTATATATGTTCTTATTACCTGCTTCTATCTTAATTGCTTTCTTTTTGTTTATCTCACTTTTCTATTTACTATCTCCATCTATATATCACTTCCTGTGTGTCTTTATCTTTATTTATGTTTATCTCTCTTTTTTGTTTACTCTCTCTCTCTCTCTCTCTTGCTTGAGCAATTGTGAGTACATCACACAAACAATTGCCGCTTCTTCCACCTCCATGACGAGACGGTGAGTGGTAGGATTGGCGCCAACATATCCTTGGCCGCGCGACCATGGTCGCGTCTAGAGAATGAAACGCGACCATGGTCGCGCGGCCAATAATCTCGTGGTCGTGCGGCCATGGTCGCGTCGTGTGAAGGGGGCCTAATAGAACCTAACCTACTAATCTAACCTAACCAAGCCGAGCGCGTGCATGTACTGGGTTGGACAGTGTTTCTATGCATCCCGCCCCAGGCCCCATGGTCATGGTTGCCATGGGAAAGTGGCACGCGTGCGGGGTGTTGACAGCATCCCACCATTCATAACAAGTGTTTAGTGTTTCAACCTGGATGAGGGACTGAGGGCCTCGTTGGACCCATTGTATGTATTTAATAGCCATTAGTATGACGAAAGCAATAATCTCGTTTTGATACTACTCTGTAGCCAAGCTGTTACCAGATTTACTCTTCTCGTTATTACTTTTCTTGTGGAGACCGAGTAGGCGACTTGGTAACTGTGCAGCACCAACCCACTCCCAGTATTGCCAAGTATGGAGAATTTTTCCTATATATGGGAAATTAGAGGTACCAATGAGGAAATTACAGGGGAAATTAGTGAGGTAAAAAGGGAAATTCAGATGTTAAACCTGGGGTAATTCCGGAAATATCGTCAAGCAAATCTGGCAACACTGATTGCCGCCTACCTGGCAATACTGTACCCACCCAATAAACCCAAACCAAACTAACGTGACTACTTAAATATAAGTTAAAGACTTAAAGTGAAAGGATTATTAAGGAATGATAAACACTAGTCCCACTACTCCATTATGACACTCCAACACCACCTCTATTGATATATTATATGGTATGGTAAATTATGGGTCATTATAATATTTCCCTCTGTATTATTAAAGCTAATGCAATATCAGTAGCAGTAACGTTAGTAGTAGTAGTAAGTTAGTAGTAGTAGTAGTAAGTTAGTAGTAGTAGGTCTGTTTGGAACTTTTGGTAAATTGGAAGGATACTGATTCCTCCTATTATAACTAACACCAGAATTGGAAGGATACTGATTCCTCCTATTATAACAACATCAGAATTGGAAGGATACTGATTCCTCCTATTATAACAACATCAGATTTGGAAGGATACTGATTCCTCCTATTTTAACTACATTACACCAGAAAGCAGAAGGCCTCAATGGTACTAATAATAAGGGATCAGTTTTTTTATATACAATTAGTTTGGATAATTCAGAAACCTTCCAATTCCCTCATTAAAAAATCTCGGAATTATTTCAGAATTATATATGTGCGAGATATCTAAGTTTCACTGTGATATACGTTCTTGTGGTCAAATTTCTATAAGTTTGATAAAGATCTTACCTTGCTCATCTCCTGGTAGTCAGCTAAGGTTAGGTCCCGGTAGTCTGCCATGGTCCAGATAAGGTTAGGTCAGGTCTGGTCTGGTCTGGTCTGGCCTGCCTAATACTAAAACAAACTGATACTATTTGTGCTCGCCAAAAACTGGAAAACCCGAGCCAACTTTTGCCAAAAGCTGGGTGATGGGGTATGGCCAAAACAGGAATACAGGTTATTTGCACAATAAATGGATGCTAAAATAAAAAGAATCACTTGAAAAACTATAGGAAAAACTATGTTTTGTCTGAAAATTTCACACATGTGTAACACGCAAAATATACCAAATCTGGTATTTATTGAAAGATTTACCGTTTTGTAGCAATGTTGCCAGATCCGGCAAGGTCCAGGTATTTTGCCCCGGTCATTTCCTGTACCACGGTTATTTCCCGGTAGTTTGCCCAGGTTAGGTCCCGGTAGGTTGCCCAGGTTAGGTCCCGGTAGTCTGATGCGGTCTAGGTTAGGTCACGTAAGGTCAGGCTAATTTTAAAACGCCCCATTTGAATATGTCCTATCTTAGAAATAAGTGGTATAATGAAGGTAGAAAAACGGTACGCAATAACGGTAATTCTTTCAATATTTACCAAATCTCTCCTTTAGATTTTACTGATGGCGAGTGTCTCCAGTACAAGTATGTATATATGTATGTTCAGACTTTAAAATGGGCAACTTTTGTCTTACTTTATACAATTTCCAGAGGTAGCCATTTAGACATTTTTTTTTCTATTTCAGTGACCCAATGTACAGCCTGGCACTGAAAGCCGTATGCAATGACATTTGGGGTGCATATGATGGTGTGGTACCGGTATGACGGCTCTGTTGTTTGTTTATGGAGTCATTGTACCGGTACAATGCCATCGTATGCACCACAAATATCCTTGCATACGGCCCTGATGCATGGTTGTTGTTTTTCAATAATTGAGGTAAATAGAATGTTTTTGACTGACATGGGGCCCTATGTGTTTCTCAAAAGGCAATACCGTACTTTAAATGTTTTGGTGCCCCCTCGGTCCCAAGCTATAGTTCATTTCCTCTCCTCGGTCTGATGAAATCGAGAATATCGTATTAGTAGTAGTATTTCTTTACTTCGCTCTTGTAAAGAATTATGGTGGTTTGCTGTGCCTGGAGTGATGTTAGCCTTTAACTTGTTTGGAAATTCTTTGTTTTGCCTTTTCTCCAACTCCCATCAATGTAAGGAACCTGTGATATTGCCAGAGAGTGATTTTTTTCTAATTTATCGCCATTCAAAGTGTTATCAAATCTTGGAGTGGCGGGTTTCTCAATTTTTCAACATTCATGGCTTATTATTAATACAATATCACAATTAAATATACTAAAGTTATGTGTTACCCACCACCCAACCCAACCCCCCCAATTCTCCATGCTACTCCCAAAATTGTTGGTAGAGGGTATCTCCAAAATAAAGCACTTCCTCATGAAAAGAAGGTAAAAATAAATTTAAATAATACGGTATAGTAACACACAGTACACCACAAAAACATATTTCGTACCTTGGAGGTGTATTGTCCAATAGTAAAGTTTTACCCATTTGACTGGATAATCTCAGGAATCACACCTCGTATGCCAAGTAATTTTGTCAGAATCAGCAAAATTATACTATACAAAAGTGGTTGAACAAGCTCCCCCTGTGCAGGTCCAGGATTCCATATGAGTGTCCCTATAGGGTGGTTGTACCATGCTGTGTGCACGGTGCTCTTGTGGGGATATTCAGAGGACAAAAAAAAAAAAAAAAGTATATATATATATATTTTACTATAATTTACTACAGGATAATGTAGGTAAGAAATAAGAAGAGGTACATCTCTAAAACTATAAGACTACAATTAATAGAACCCAAGCTGCAGGTAACTTAGCAGTTTGCAATATTGTTATCGCTGTTTCTAGTACAGGTTTAAGTTTGGAAGTGGACAGTTTATTTATGTACAGTATTTTACATCAGAATATGGGAAGGGATATATACTGCTCTAGGGTTTAAAATTGTGTTTTTCCTTAAGATGTTTAAACTTCTTTTTCTCAGATTTGTTGTAAGAAATTTGTAAGATTCACTGTCCTTTGTAATCACGTAATAAATTGTGCCAGCAAAACAAGCAAACGCTTCCGAACTGAACTTGAAATAACTTAGTACAGTACTGTATTTTTCAAGACCTTTACTATCACTGTGTTCATAAAACAAAAATGTTAATCAATAAAGTAAACTACAATAGGTTCACATAGTGTGCAATAATTTGGGTAACAGAGGGGCTCTCATACATAAAAATCGCATAGCATGAATACATCTTTATATGGGGAAAATTACTTATGGGTGGCCACTGCCTCACACTGACAATTTAGAGAGATCTTATATGCCAATATGCAGGGTACAGTAAAGTATTTGGTAATTGTGATTTGATTATGAGTCATAGTAGCAATGAATATAAGTTGTTACCAAAGAAATAACAGTACAGAAGCACACTAGAAGTGTGAGATGGGATTCACTATATTGGGGTCCCCGCTGCACCTCCTAAGGTCAGGTTGCACCACTACCCTCACCCACCACCACTCCCACTAGCACTGCATTCAATGTTGATCTCATTCACTTCGTCCATAAACCCTTCAAAGTCAAGAGTGGACACAACTGAAGGCATAATGAAGGGCGAGATACCGCTCCATAAAAATGATTACTGGGTTATTAGCAAGACTTAGCAGGTCGAGAGCAGAAACACCATAGCTCCTCACAGTCGCATTAATAGCCTGCATGGGCCATATACAGCCATGGCGATGGTAACACTGGAAAGGCCTGGGCTAGAACTAGGGGATTGACTGTAACTGACTCTAGCCTGCTTGGGCTGGTGGGCGGAGCTTAGACCACCCCATACTCCAGAAACCCCAACCCTCCCCCACTAAAAAAAAAATGTCCCTGTTTTGCGGCTGGGGGGGTAGCTCGTCATAAATAATTGCGGTCTTTAGTTAATCACCTGAACTTCAGAGCGTGTCACAGGAATTTCTTCTTACGCTCGACATTTGGCATGGTGAAGGCAGGTGTTGGTTAGTAGGATGTAGGGTTGGGGGCAACAAGTTGGTGACAATGGAGACGGGGGTACACAGGACGTGAGGGAGCGGGAGACTGACTGAGTGAGAGGGAGAAGCTGCCTGGGGGGAGTGGCTGGTTGTACCATGGGTTTGTGGGAGTGGCTAGTGTCACACGGGAACCAGATTTAGTCGTGCTTCTGGGAAAGGCTGCGGATTTGGGCCACTCTTGGCCACAAAAACGTGCGCTATGGAAGCATCGCTCGTAATATAATAAAATGTGCTGATTTGGGGTTCGTCTCTCAATAGGTGAGAACACGAGCAATATGCGAACTTATTGTATTTTATATTGTAGTTATGTGCAAGATTCTGTCTGCCGTACACTGTACATATGAAAGGATAAAGGTTTATTTGTGTATGTATTCAACAGATACTGCTGCATTTTGCAGTGTGAGAGTGAAACCTGAAAACAGCATCTCAGTTTGGCAGCAATTTCTTCCAACATCAATTACCAGCTAAATTCTTTGAACATTAACAAGGTGAGTTATGAACTGATTGATAGATAGATAATCAAATTCAAGCATAATTATAAGGTAAACAAATGATGTGAATCACTGAATCATCATAGTACAGTAAATGTCAATGATTTGAACCCCACAGTGTTTAAAATCTTGGATAAATACTAAATGCTTTCATGTCAAGGTTGTTTGTGAATTATGGCTTTGGTCCATGATTCTCGTTGAAGCACTTTATGTATAATTACTTAGGGATATTTTACTTTCAACTCTTGTACTGTAGAGAGGCCAGGTCCACAAATGGTCCCAAGACATCCCTGTCTTCAGTGCATGTTATGTACACAGCAATTATGCAATGATAATGCAAATATAAGGATGTTTTTAGAATGAATGTAAGCTTTTGCGTAATACCCAAAGTATTTTTGAGAGCAAGACTTAAAACAGGGGGACAATGCTGAACGGTGTGGAGAGGGATGAGAGGCAGACAGCCACTTGACAATAACCAGGAGGTTGAGCAGTGACCAGCAATTTACGTACCTCATTGGCACAATATTTGTTACTGTATGACATAAAAGGGTTACCATTTTTATTATTGCAAAGCTAAACAGAAACATTTGGATCTTATTAATGGGTCCACCCCTTTGTTTACATTGGCTTCTGGTTGTCTACTTGGAACTGATGACACAAGGTTTTTGGTTAAATCTTGATATCTCAGGAGGGCCTCCTACTCTGTCATGGTAATTCATAGCAGCTCTTCTGACTTTTGTTCCTATTTGGGATCCCAGGAATTTACTATGTTTCCCCTGTCGTTCTTAATGTGGTTAATATTACAAAACCTACTTTGCCAGTTCAGGAGGTCTGTATGCTGTTGATCTTAAATTTTTTTTTATTATTCTTGTAGCACGAACCAAATAGTTACATTAGTGGATTATAAAAAGTCCTTTTGAATCACTATGCATGAGAGAGTTAATTTTTGTTTATTTTTCACAGATGCCTCCAGTCAACCAGCCGAAGCCACTGTACTCCATGGCTGAGGATGCCCTTTGTCATTATATATATGTTATGGTAAGCATAGGTGCTTCCATGACTGATTCAACAGATAAAAATGTGGTGCAAGAAGAGCTGGACAAACTGTTTCTGAAAGAGAAACACAACCTTAAAATTCCAAACAACATTAAACTTCCAAAACATGTAATGAACAAATTCAAGTCAGCAGTTCATCTCAAGCGTACAAAAGTTGTGTTGGAGAAGCATGGCCATGTTCTGAAAATTTTGAGTAAGCAATTTGAAACCCTGCCTGCATCATTTTTAAATAATATAATCAACAAAATGTTTGCTTTCATCTCCAAAATAATTGTGGATGATGACAAGCAAATAAGGGACTACCTTAATGATGAATGGTCATTTGGACCTAGATTGAGGATTGGTCTTCATATTATTCTTATGAGTATGTTTTCTAGCAAAGTGTCAAGCTTAAATTTTAATCCGGTCTCAAACCGATTTTGCAATGTGCTGGCAAAATTTTTCATGAAGCCTGAAGAAGAAGACAATCCTTTCATCAATGACATTGAAGAAAAGAAGGAGGATATATTAACCAATACAATTTTTGAATACACTGAAAATCTTAAGAATATAACAAGCTTAAGTTTACAGAACCTGGCATCTGCTAGATTAGTTTGGAAAATTAGTTGCTGCTGTCCAAACCTGTGGTATTTGGACATCAGTGGCAATCTTTGTGACCTTGAAAGACACTGTGAATTAGAAAAAATCCATGAAGTGATTGATATCACAAAAGCTGCTAAAGGTGTTGCTGCTGATGGTTCTGATAACCTTCAGACCACAATGGACAGGTTGGTCAACAACAAAAAATTTGAAAAATTTATCAGTGCACTTGGAGGATTTTATGCCAAAAATGACATTGAGCTTGACGCATGTGAGGGATGCTTCTATCTCCGTACACTCTTACTCCCAGAAATTGACTGGAATTCTGCTGAGGAGTTAATGCTGCAGGATCATGTAGGTTCCATATTGGAACTCTGTAAAGAGATACAAGAAGTACAAGGGATTAATATGTTTAGCATTTTCCTCCAACGCAGTCGCTTGGAAAATTTCCCACACATATTAAAGCTCAGAAAATTCTGTGATCGAGAATTCCACAAACCTCTGCTGGCACCTGTGGCAGAAATCTTTGGAAGAATTGGAGTACCCTTTGTTGAAGAAGTGGATATGGTTTTAAATTACTTCATGGGCCCAAAGACACTTGAACACTTTCCAAACATGAAACATCTAAAAGTGTGCCCACTTTCCAAGGATACCTATACCTTAACCAGTATGCTCCCTTACATAAGTAAGCTTCATAGTCTGGACATAAAGTTGACACATAGCATCACCATTGATGATATGTGTCAGCTGGCCAAGAACTGCCAGCAGTTGGAATCTCTAAAGATTGAGTGTCCAGGTTTGCGACTAAACTCTGATGGTGATGGTGATGATGATGATGGTAGTAAAAGTGAAAAAACTGTGAAAAGGGAAACGACTATGTTGAAGAAAAAACCTCAGTGTGCGAAGACAAAAAGAAAACTACAGCAACAACAAGGTCTAAAATCTCGCCACAAACGACTAACTTTTCCCCAGTACATACAGTCGTGGCTCAAAAAGGATCATGCTCCATATGAGAGAGAAAACACTCCAATCCCAAAATTTTCTAGACTTCACACACTCATGTTTTCTGGTATGCAGCATATTGAAGCTGCTGCCCTGTACAAATGTATCAGAGGCAGTCCCAGAGTTTGTACTTTCTCCTTGATTGTCATGAGGAAAGTGGAGGACCATATTCAGGATATTAACGATGAATTTGTTTGTCGAATTTGTCCTCTTATGAAATGCCTGCAGCATTTTACCCTCAGTGCTGAGACTGAGGAGCACTTGTGTGTGATGATGCGTGGACTCACTAGTGCTTCTGTTGAACATTTACAGTACCAATGCGAGAATCTTCTCTCTATTGGTAATGTAGCAAGTTGGAGTATGACTACTAAGGAAGTGAAGGATTTGAACAGGAACTTTGAAACACAAAATTATATATTGAGATTATGCTAATGTTTGTTCAATACTGGTATGTGGTGAAAATGGAACTGTACACTCAACCCTCGGCTATCGTGCCCAATTGGTGCTGCTACCACGGCGCTATAGCCAAAAACACGATAGCCCAACTGAATTACTTATAGGAGTATATATCTGATTTTGACCATTTTGTACACATATTTTCTCAAAATAAACATGCAAAAGGGGGTTGGAGGGATTCCAAGGCTGGGGTGGCGTCTTAGTGACCACCCTTTCGACGTTATATGTCCTCTAGGAACTCGTCAGCTTCAGCACAACTGTTTATGGATCCCTCAAAGCCACCAAACTCGTCGCCATCATCAGAATAATTAAATAATTGTACAAGTTCAGGGTCTGGTTGTGCCTAGGTACGATGGCGTAGGAAGTTGGTGATCTGGCATTGCTGGAGAGAGTTGATGTGTGCGTGATACTGTTTTTCATATCCTGCCAGTGCCTGTATAATGAGTGAGCATCTTGCATCAGTGTTGATGGTGGTGTCCTGTTCGAGGATTTCCCACTTCACTATTCACACACGGGAAATGAGTGGTTGAATGGCTTGATGGAAAATACTCATGTTGGCGGTGTGGCCGGGCTCAGGCTGGCGGCAAGCAGCCAATGAGAGCTCGGCTAGTTCTGACGTTACCAACAATCACAGAGTGAATTTACCTATGCTGGGCAGTGAGCTGGCGTGAGCGGTATGTTCAAAATTTTCTATTTTCAATAATTTTGGTTGCTCGATAGCCATCTATTTATGCGTGATAGTGATATATTGGTAGGTATATTTAATACCTATTTAATAATATATGCCTGATAGCCATATAATACAATAGCCGATGGTTGAGTATATATGAAAAATTATCATGGTTATATATAATGTACTTGTATGAAAATTACTTTAAAATTAGTTTTTATTCACAGAACACCACACTTAAGGTAATGTATATACTGTACAATTTTCAACAAACTCTGTTCCACCCACCCATTCCTAAGTTCTAAAAAAGAAAAGTTCTTAATTCTGGGATGATTTTGACTATTTTGTACTTGTTTTACTATATATGAAAACAACTAATATAATGCATGCTTTTCATCATTCAGATATATAGTCTGTAATTTCAACACAGTCTATGTATATCTGATGGGCAAAAGTATGTATGGAAATTGTTACTGTATGTATCTATTTTGTTATGCTGTTATGTGTGGTACAGTAATGTAATTAGAACTGAAAGTATGATGTAAAGGAAGGAAGGCTTATAGGAGAACACTGCAGAGGAGGTGGAAGAGAGAATACAATGTATGTAAGAGGCAAGTGAAGAGGATGGTAAGTGAGAGTAAAAGGAGAGTGGATGAGAAGTTTAGAGAAAACAAGAAATTATTCTGGAAGGAGGTTAAAAAGAAAGAAGAGAAGGAAAGTCTGGCAGCGTGAGAATGAAGAGAGAGGATGGAGTCACTGAGTGGAAGTGAAATAAGTGTGGAAGAGGCATTTTGATCGTTTGATAAATGATGAGATGGGAGGGGAGGCAGTGGTGACATGCATGGGGAAGGAGGCAGTTGGTAGACGACAGGGTGTACAGGGAAAATTAGCAAGGGAAGAGGTTTGGAAAGTTGAAGATGGGAAAGGCACTTGGGGGGATTGGATAACTGGTGAAATGTTAAAGTGTAGAGGGGAGGTAGTGGTGGAGTGGATGTTGCTTATATGCACATTGGCTTGGAGGCAAGGAGAGGTGCCAGAGGGTTGGAGGAGAGCAATATTTGTGCCTTTGTATAAGGGAAAGGGAGTAAGGATGAGTGTGGTAGCTATAGGGGAATATGTACCGGGGAAGGTTCTTACTGAAAGACTGATTGAAGTAACAGGGAATAAAGTTAGTGAGGAATAGGGAGAGTTCAGAAAGGGTAGAGGATGTGTGGACCAGATATTTGCATTAAAATGAACAGTGAAGAAATATATTGGGAAGGGTAGGAAGTTGTATGCTGCCTTCATCTATAGGGTTGATAGGAGAGCTATGACAGAAGTGTTGAGGATTTACGGTGTTGGGGGATGTTTGCTGAAAGTCATTGAGGCCTTTTATGCAGAGGCAAAAGCATATGTGTGGCTGAAGGATGATCTAAGTGAGAGTTTTAATATTAGTGTAGGGACGAGACAGGGCTGTGTCATACCTGTCACCATGGCTGTTCAGTATATATATGGATGGTTGTATGAGAGAGATGAAGGCCAAATTGGATGGCCTGGGAGTGAAGTTGACATTGAATGGAGTAAATTGGTCCTTGGTGGCAAGCTTATTTGCGGGTGACACTATTTTTGTCGTCGTTGATACAAGGTGTTCTGAGAAATTGCTGGCCAAATACCAGACCAAATGGAGAGGGAAAAGCAATCGTGGATAATTAATACAATTTACTCTGTTGTCTGTCCAGCATACCATATTTAAGGATTACTGTATGTGGATATTTGAGTACCTGTTAAATAGTGTAGTTTTGTGTTTATTGTATGCATAATGGTATTTGAATACTTTTAAGATACAGATATAAGCAAGTTCCCATAAGAAATTGATTTGTTGAGCTCAGCTTGCTCTAATACTTTCATTGTGAAATGCAAGCATGTGGATCATGTCTTCAATGAGGTTAAAAACCAATTAAAGTATACTTTATTATATAGTGATGTCTTTACATTCATGATTTTAACAGGGATGATGCGTAACCATGTCTGGCCTGGGGAATTTTGCTGCTAAAGGCCATAAGTTATGTTACATAAATGGTTATTGATGGTAGATAAATGATGTCGTGTAATTAATAACGATAAAAAAAAATCGAAAACTATGGTAAAAGTATTAAGAAATTGGAGAACAGGGACAGCAATGAAAATATTGTGATTATTATAAAAAAAAGAAAAAAACTAATAATACATCTAACGGCAAAAATAATGATATCTAGGATGAAGATGATGATGATAATAATAAAGGTAGAATAAGAAGTATACAGGTAATCAAATAATGGTTATAATGCAAGTTAAACGTGAACAATACTAGGTGCTAATTAATTCGAGAAAGTTACCCCAGAAGATGGACTCGTTTTCTACTAAAAAGAACTACAGTTAACTCGAACATTATTATATGTTATGCGGCGACTTAATTATCATGCCTGATTTATACCAGAGATTCAATTGAATGGTAGAGTTCATTAGCAACGGTAAAAGAGCGTGTGGCATACCAGGATGTGATCATGGAATATTTAATTTTTTCCTGATAATACGGAGCTGAGAGTGAAAAATAGGATCATATAGTTCCCTTTAAGTGTTAGGGCTTCTACTAATGGTAAATAGAGATCTTGGGAGAAAAATATATGCCTTTGATGCTTTTTAATTTGTTATAATATACCATTTTTTTTTTTATTGCAATGAGGAATTGGATGACATATTTCATTAATGTTTAACAAGAAAAAAGACGGGTTATGTAAGACCGACTTACGTAATTTGCAGGCTATTCGTCAGTTGCTATATGGCAGTCAAGTTTTGTTGTTAGCCTGCCAAGTCAGAGTTTGCTGTCTTACCCCCTGCTTGCCACTTCCTTCCTACTCTATTGTATGAAGACTTCGCCCGGTCACCCATTCCTTACTGACTAGCCTACTAGTTGTGGGTAATATACTCTTCTCTATATTCTATGCTGGCCACTAACTATAGTTAAGGTTGTCCCTATTTCCCTGCTAGAAAAAGAACTGCTGAGAGTGTACTCAGTTTGCCTTTATATTGAATATTGAGAGACTACATAAAATGCCAGATAAATATGTAATTGTTGTATTGTGATTTATTAATGTGAAAGAGACTGAGAAGGGTGTCATAAACATATGAAAGTTTATGAAGGGTACGTGTATCTGAGATAGAGAAACCTCTCTCTATCTTGGATACATCTCGGGACAACCGAACAAAATAATGTTTTCCTAGAATTATAGTCGAGTGTATAATTAGTATGGTAGGGAGGTAGCAGGACCGCATGACCTTCACTGACGGGGGTTACTTGAGCGACTTGAATCTTTGAAAGTCAGTGTGGTGTTAGTGGCCGAGGTGGAGAGTGTGATGATAATGTTGTTCAGCGCAGCGAGATCATTTGCAAAGCCTGCTGTTGATGGGCTTGCCTGTACCAGACGACACACAACGTCAGTCACTCGTGCACTATTCACTCTTACACGGTAAGGAGCAAGACCAAGGAGTATTGTTTAATAAGTGGCTTGTAATGTAACAAATTGGAAGCTACTGATTCCACCTAATTATACCACAATGTACTCTGGCCCTTAATTATAAGTGTTGCATTAAAGCACAGTTTAAAAAATCCAATAGCTTGTAATTAATATATTTTACATTTACTTGTATTTTATTACTTAAATCGGTACCCTCATATTTACAGTAAAATTTAGTATCTATTGCACTTACGATCTTCAGGTCACGGTGCTTTATATAAGTCCACGTGGAGTAAGTTTAGATATTTTTGGTGTAGTGATCGAGGGTTACTGATTCCTCTAAACTACTATAAGGCCAACACTACTATTTATTATTACCACTAGGAGTTTATTTATTCCTGTTAGAATCATTAATTGTATTGCAGTGCATTTATACATGTCTATATTAAAAAGTGTTTGCTTGCATTTAGGAAAGGGAATGTTTCCTAACATTGACATTAGTGTAAGCTACTTGTTTCGTAGCTACCGGGGCGATACACTCGTAACTGATAAGGTTGCCATACGTCCGGATTTTCCCGGACATGTCCTGGATTTCGGTGTCAAAATCTTAGTCCGAGAGGAATTTTAAAGATTTTCCAAAAGTCCGGAATTTCAGCTCCCATCACACTTTTCCAAACAAATTAATAAACTGTATGAGAAAGAGAGAGAGAGAGAGAGAGAGAGAGAGAACGCTTCGTCCAGATTGAGCTCTGTTATCGTCAACAAAGTTAAACACGGTCAGTGGGCCACTAGTACCATGCACTATAGATAGTACTACTACTGGCGTCAGACGTAACTCAGTGGTTGTAGTGAGTGATTGACTGCAACCACTGAGTGGTGTGCTTTTGTTTTACGTATTTCACATGAATATGGTCTTGCTCTGTTTATCATAATTTTCATTGTATTTAATATCATCCAATGTATGGTGAATTGGCTGCAAACTGAGCCTGAAAGTAGTAAATTTGAAAAAAAAAAAAAAATCTGGGGAGGGTTACAGCCCCCATGCCCCTTAGCTGCAGAGGAGAGTGGGTGGCTGAGGTGTCCTGTATATTGACTGTTCAGATATGGCAACCCTACTCTAACAGTGGTGAATATAATTATACAAGCGTCTGATTATTATCTTATCCTCACATTGATTAGGTGAAATAAACAGTGATAAGTAGAACGAATATGAAACTTAGAGTGGGCTACCCTCACTGGGTATTGGATGGCCTTGTATACATACATATAAGTGTTTGCATTATGTATTGGAGGGGTCGACCACCTTCCCTATGTTGTCCTGTGGTCTCGCTCTTTCTGTTTTCCCGCATTTCTTCACATCTTTCCTATTTCACACTTTCCACGCGTTTGGTGGAAAAGAGATAAATTTGTGGAAATGTACAGTAATTAGAAATATATTTGTCCATAAATACAAGTAATGCTTGTGACTTAAGGCCATTTTATACTTTCATGAAAATATATAATACGTTGGAGATAAAAGAGTTCCTTGGAGTGTAAAAATCATAAACCACAAATGTTTCTGGAACGCAACCATTACAGCTCATAGGGATTACTGTACTATGTTTGTATATGACAGACTTTATGCTTGTACTGAGGTGCAGCTCATCAAATAACACACACACACACAGTGACTGAGGTACGCGGCATATTTTGGTTATTGCTGTTTCTTTTTCAGACGCCAGAGTAGCAGCAGGAGTAATGATGAAGGATTGCAATGGAGTTACCTGTCCAACCCCGGATCCTGGAGACTACGGAGTGAGACTCTGGGGCAGGTGGTGGCCAGGGCGGCTGATCTTTTTGGTGACAGGGAGGCTCTCGTCTCTGTCTATCAACACATCAGGAAAACCTTCACCCAAGTCCATCAGGAGGTGGGTCATGTCATTATTTTCAAGAAAGGTGATTTAAGGGGGTAATACACTATTGGTATGTACATTGGAGCACCTTTTTTATTTCTCCAAAGTATATTAGGAAACAGGACCAGATTAACATAAATAATGGTGGCCTGTTGCTTGCTGTTCCTCCTCTACGTCTTCTCTCTTGTTTTTTCCTTTGTACTCACCCATTGTTTTATGGGGATAGTGCAGTGTTGGTAAATCTGGAACAACTGCATGATGCCTCCAAACTATTCCAGGCAACAGCCAACCATTATTATTGTTCATCTGGTCCTGTTTCCTGGGATACATTGGAGGAAGCAGGCGATCTAATGTACAGTCTCCTCCACTGCCGTGTTCATCACTCAGCGTTGTCAATGTGTGGTAGTACCCCACAAGGTGTGAACCGCCAGTTTCGACTCTCTTACCCGAAACACTTGCCAGTATGAGTTTAGGGGAGGGTGCTAAGGGATCGGGGGTGTAGGGTGAGGAGTGGGAGTGGTGCGGTGGTGTAAGGAAGCAGAGTAGGGGGGATTGTAGAGGAGGATCGGGGGTGTAGGGTGGGGGATGGTAGTAGTGAGGTAGTGTAGGGAAGCAGAGTATGGGGGAGACTGTAGAGGGGGGAGGGTAGTGAAAGGAATAATACAAAACTTAACATATAAATTAATGGTATAAATACTACTGTAAAACAAACATGACATTTTTTACCACAACATTGTGATGGAAAGGAGAATCCCTTGTCATTGTGTATGTCTTCAGTATTATGCACTCTTACGGCAACAGTCACGTTGGTGGTCAGGGAAAGCAACTGTACTAATATAATGTTCCTACATACACGCTATATATAGACTGTAATATTCTGATATTTATATTTTGAATGTAATATTCTGATATTATATTTTGCTGTTCCTGCCTCTGTTTTGACTCGCTGAATCTTGATTATAGTTGTCGATTTCTGCATTTCGAAAAGTTAGCTGACTGACGTAACATTAGCTTGTTACGATGATTATGGATATCTGGACTAAAGAAAGGATAATATTTTCTGATATAACGTTGATACACATTGACTTACACTCTATAGACCTATATATGGTCGAAATAATCAAACCTGCAAAAGATGACCTAATCTAATCTTAACAGCTTAGGCCGTACAGCTATCATGATAATGAAAAGTTGATATGCCACATCCATGAATGAAGCTGGCTTAGTGAATGTCACGGTGATGCAGGGCAATAAATGTATGTGTGTGTATGTGTGTGTGTGTAGAGAGAGAGAGAGAGAGAGAGAGAGAGAGATGACTCCACACACTCATGACTTATGATAATTTGTATTGCCATATTTGCTCAATCTGTCAGTGACCACATCGTAATGTGGTCACTGGAGGCTGTGAAAGTTCACTATGAAATGATCAATCTATAGGCTATTCTATTACTTTTAGTCTGAGCTGAAAGGAAACTACTATGACAATTGTCAATACACAACTACCACTATCCATAATACTTAAAAATAATTCTGGAAAATATTACTATTGACAAAAGTTGTCATCGTAACATACTAATAAGCATATTACAACGACAAACATTTAGGGGCGAGCCTATAGTAAATTATATTCTCGCAACATGTTACGTGCTCTGACTTTACACTCGAGATATTATACTTTACGTAAAGTAAGTATAATTAACTTTACCATGCAGAACATGTGTTGGTATTCACTGGTCGATGCTGAACATACATAATGATGGACAACAGCCGAGGCTAACTACTGCCTCATTACCTGTGTGATAAGAATATTAAAAAAAAGAAAAAAAGAAAAAAACAAATATATATATAATATTATATATATATAACAAAATAAATAAATAAAAATCAGCCAGAGGTGGCCGTCTTGCCTACCAAACACACCCCACCCTCACATGCACCCACTCCTCCACGTCCACCCTCCCGTTACCTCCATCCTCCTTGTCTATAAACCCTTCTCTGCATCGGGTTGCTGGTAACTGCTGGACAACTTACTGCACATTGACTTCCATACTGTAGTCTTTGTTATCCACATACATCCATAAAGTTGTGATTGTGAGTAAGCCAATTATGGTCACACAGTCCATGCAACTACAACCTTTGAATATACCGTATATGGTAGTTGTATGGGTATGTATGCATGTGTCTGTGGTTGCCTTCAAGAAGTATTTGTTTAACTTCCTCTAAGTGAGATGTGGTCCGCCAAGGCTTGTACTAGTTACAACTGTTTATATAATTATAGTTGTTACTAGACACCTAAATACCCTTATCTTATCCTTCATAACTGTTACTCAATAACTGATGTGAGTATGCACAGGAGAGGTCAAACCTTTTCTGAACATTTCGTGTTAGGAATAAATTTAATTAAACACCTAATAAATTCTATTTATTGTAATAATAATAATAATAATAATAATAATAATAATAATAATAATAATAATAATAATGATAATAATAATAATAATAATAATAATAATAATAATAATAATAATAATAATAATAATAATAATAATAATAATAATAATAATAATAATAATAATAATAATAATAATAATAATAATAATAATAATAATAATAATAATAATAATAATAATAAGAAGAAGAAGAAGAAGAAGAAGAAGAAGAAGAAAAGGATGGAGGAGGAGGAGGAGGAAGTGGAACTCATATGCATGCTAATTACTTGCTGTGTTGGCTGTGTTGCTAAATAAAAAGCAACTGATTTCTCCAAACTATTCCAAGCAACAGTCCACCATTAGGCAACTTTTGTTAATCTGGTCCCGTTACGGCGTTATAGGGGAGACGGGGAGAGTAAGGGAGAGAGAAAGGGGAGGGGAGGTGAGCACAGCTGCCAGACTGAAATGACAGACCACCTGGCTGGCTGATAGTGGACGGTTACCAAGTCAACATCAATATGTATTGATAAATATGCCTTAACTTTGGGTAAAATGGGATCCATCATAAATCATAATTCATTTTTTTTATATACCATGGTAATTTAGAATAGACTGTGATCGAAGCGACTGATAGAATATTGTGCGGCTATATAGATCCATATGATTATTATGACGTGTATAAACAAACATATAAACCAACCAATATCTCGAAGCTTCATCACTTAATAATCTCGGGACCTCACAAGAGTCTCAGGCCAAGGCTGACCACCTTCAGTCCCGAGGTTGAGGTATAAAAAATATATATATGCAATATTTATTGATTTATTGATATTAGGCGCCGTATATAATGTATATATAAACAAGAATAATTATAATGTTGATGATAATGAAGGTAATGAATGAATGAATGGTTTTGTTGTACCCCTTGCAGAGTGACCGAGTGGCAGCCGGCCTCCTCGCCCTTAATCTAGAGCCTGGTGACCGTATTGGTATATGGGGCTCCAACAGCTATGAGTGGTACCTGACACAGATGGCCGCGGCTAAGGCTGGACTCATACTGGTAACACTTTTTTTTATTTACTGTATTTATATATTTATTTATTTATTTATTTTTGTTTTTATTGGGGTTGTACGATGTTGGTAAATCTGGATGGAGCAACTGATTCCTCCAAAGTATTTCAAGCGACAGGACACCATGAATTTTGTAGTTTGGTTGTGTTTCTTGACATTCTTTAGACTTTAGAGAAATCAAAGCGTATGAAGTTCAACTACATATTCAAATCAGCGATGAACTTTTTTTTTCTCCTAAGTGTTGTAGTGCGGGAGACTGTACATGTTATAGGAGAAAGGAGGGATGGATGGAAGGAGGAGAAAGGAGGGAGTAGGAGAAAGGAGGGATGGATGGAAGGATAGGAATAAAGATGAGGGTGAAAGAGTAAGGAAGAAAGGAAGGAAGGAGGGTAGGCTGGGAGGAAGAAGGAAGAAAGAGAGAAAAACTGATGGGAACAACAATAAAAATAATACGAGAAGATAGAGAAATAAAAAAAAGGAGAGCTAAGAACACACAGTACATACTATTGGGTTCACAGAAAACTGGCAGCGCATTAAGGGGGTGCGGGAATAGGGGGACAGGCTTGGAGGGTTTAGGGGTATGCGGGGGATTTTGGGAGGTGCGGGAGTAGGGGAACAGGCTTGGGGGGGGTTAAGGGTGTGTGGGAATAGGGGACAGGCTTTCTACCCCCCCCCCCCCAAGCCTGTCCCCCTATTCCCGCACCCCCCAAACCTGTCCCCTTCTCCCACATCCCCTTAAGTAGCCAAGTTCATATGGTAGCATTGGTTAGTTTTGGTCCTGTGGTAGTGGAGGGTGTGTGTGGTACTGTTTACTCTCAGTGCCCACTTGACCTTGAGCCACTCCCCCCCCCCTCCCCCGCCCACCCCTACCCTCTTTCCCTCCCCACCTCATCATACAAAGTACATACGTCGCATCTGAGAGACTATTGCTATATCCTGCTCCTATCCCCTCACTCACTCACTAATTTACTTCATGAGGCGTCTAACATGATATAAGCCAGGAATCCACCACCAGTATTATTTCCATGCCATTTTTTTAACATACTTCTTGTGGGATATATACGAATTTTATTATTTATAACCCTTTAGAAGGAAGAAAGAAAGAACTGATGGAAACAACAATAAAAATAATATGAAAAGAGAGAGAAATAAAAAAGGAGTGCTAATAATATACTATAGGCAATTTTTTATGAGACACAGATACAGCCATGGCAGTGGGTATAGATATCTCTTGTTATTCAAAGAAAAACAAAATGTGCCAAAACAACATTACTAACATTTCGTTGAGGTGCGAGCTGCCACAGTCAGAGGCGTGTGGAAACTTATTTTGTTCCAACTCTCTGCCCATTATCGGCTGTGACTTTGCACCACACTATGCTCATGGACTTTCAGCCATGGTTGTACGTACTGTACATATATCTGTTTATTCACTGATTCACTTACTCAATCACTTAAAGGAAAACACGAACTGGGTCTGGGAGCAGATAGGTGTGAGCACAGTCGGGGTGTGAGCAAATATCAATGTGCTCTCTCTCTCTCGGTCTCTCCTCCCATTCATACCTACTCACAACTCACTCACTCAGTCGTACAGAGGCAAGGAAATTATATGAAACTGATGATACATATACCTCTTTTATTTACATTACTCTTACACACATAATAGCACTCACACTCCCCCCTCCCCACCCCCTCTCTCTCTCTCTCTCTCTCTCTCTCTCTCTCTCTCTCTCTCTCTCTCTCTCTCTCTCTCTCTCTCTCTCTCTCTCTCTCTCTCTCTCTCTCTCTCTCTCTCTCATTAACAGGTGAACGTCAACCCTGCCTACCGTGCCCATGAACTAGAGTACTGCCTAAATAAAGTATCCGTCAAGGCCATCATATGCGACGAAAGGTTCAAGACGTCAGAGTAAGTAGCAGCGAGGGTACGACCTTAGCTATTCATGTGTATCCTTAGAGTGTTATTAAGGGGAAATTCTCCTATTGGTGAATTGGAAAGTCTGTGTATGGTTCCTCCAAACTATGCCAGGAAACAGACAACTTTATAGTGTTACTTTAGTGAGGTATCTGTTTCGTGGCATATAGTTTGGAGGAATCAGTAGCCCACTAGTTTATCCCAAAAAAATCTCCCGTTGATTTAAGAGTTCTGTCACATCTCGTACTGTCTGATGGTGGATTGAGGTTCATTAGGCTTTATGCAAGAATATCCATGGTGCTGGTACGATGGATGGCTTTGTTGTTTTTTTGTCTATAGAGTCATCATATATACCTGTACCATGCACGCCATCGTCAACACCACAAATCTTCTTGCATACGGCCCCTTGTGTCGTGAAAATTATAAATAAAATTCAATTAATGGAATAATTTTGTGACCACGCAGTTACTACCAGATGCTGTGCTCGGTGGCCCCAGAACTGCCCACATCAACCAAGGGGGATCTGAGAAGTCCTGGTCTGCCGCACCTCAAGACGGTCATTATGAAGTCAGACAACGAACTCGGGTCAGTCACTTCTTTCATATTATTCATTATTGTGGCATTATTAAAATTCATTTATATAATGCTGCATGGACATTTTGTTGTTGTTGTTGTTGTTATAGTAGTAATTTATGTTGTAGTTGCTATGTACTTTAAGGGTGTTGGCACTCCTTCGGACCCCAGCCACTCATTTTCAACTGTCCCTCCTTTTCCTCCATTTCCTCCATTTCCTCCGTGCTTGCTGTCTCACCTTTCCGTCACATTCTCCCTCGACATACAGGGTCTTCCAGGCCTACAGTAGAGCGTTCCTTCTCAAAGCAATCCTAATTTTCAGAGGAACATTCCGGTTTAAGGATGTGGCAGAAGCTGGAGACTCATCCCACATGAAATGCTTAGAGCAAGTATCGTCCAAGCTGCGATTTGATGATCCATGCAGCATACAGTTCACATCAGTACGTAACAAGCCTGTCTCCTCTTTGTTCATAGAGAAAGCTATACAAGGTATTTAACTGCAATGCTTCAGTATAGGAATAATAGCATTACCGTATAGTACGATGGTGGATGATAGAAATGAGTTCAAACCTCCAGCATCACCAACAGTCTGAGTGGGCGTACCTCCACTTCCTGTGCATCCATGTGTACTTATTATACATTATTATTAATATTATTATTATTATTATTATTATTATTAGTAGTAGTAGTAGTAGTAGTATTAGTAGTAGTAGTCGACCTGATGAGAACTATTTTTCAGGGTACAACAGGTAGCCCCAAGGCTGCTGTCCTCTCACACCACATGATAGTCAACAACGCTTTTGGTGTAGGACATCGGGCGCTTTATGACCAGAAAGTAAGTTGATCCTTATGTCGAAGATGGATTGATTGATTGCCTGGCTGATTAATGCGCAGTACGTAGTTTTTGTTTGAAAAAAAACAGAAACAAAAAAATATCATATTGGCATAAATTATCACATCATGGGATTATTTTTTTATTATTAAAAGGGAGTGGAAAATTGTGCTGTTCACAGGTGCACGGTGAAAATGATAATCCAAGTACTCCTCATGCTATCCTTGATTCCCGACACTAAATTTACGAAAAATAACCAAACCAACACGAGTTACAGTGTTCCTTTAAGATATCACTGAGCTCTCGTTCGGTGATGGTTTATATTTATATCACTTTCACCTAAAGATACTCTGTCGATCTGCTGCCCTTTTTCCTTCCTTTTTTTTTTTTATCTTCCCCCCTCCTTTTTTCTTTTCCATTCTCTCCTCCTCCATCTCCCCCCCCCTCCCAGCACCATCACCACCATAAACCGTCTATCTCCTTCCTTATTCAGCCCCAGCGGATCTGTTTGTCTGTGCCCCTGTACCATTGCTTCGGGTGTGTGGTGGGTTCTATATTGGGGACATTGTTTGGTGCCACCTGTACTCTGCCCTCACCAGGATTTGACCCAGAGGCCATTCTCAATTGTATTGAGCAGGAGAAGTAAGTAAGGAATGTTTGTAGCCATCTTACCTAAATTCGATGTATTTATCAGTTTCACAGTAGCTGCTCATTGTTTTGGTCACATTTCAGTCTACACATTTGCCATACCATACTAGAGTCGGCCACTATCTTAATACTCATGAGTAAGTCAAGGTCTAAAGTCCTGCATCTGGTGAATGGAAGTCAACCGTGTGAGTAGTTCTTATGAGCCAATATTACAGACCAACATACACCTATTTTTTTATAGTTTCGCACCATTTTTTTGAGGCCGTTACATTCGAAGGTGCTGCAGGACTATTAATCGTGACTGTACATCGGCTCTGAAAACAGTAAACATAACTGCCAGTCTGGAATGGCGGTGAGAGGAAAAGGAAATTATTTTCACCCGATGTAGGCAATGCATTATAGGTTATGTTAACTAGTCAAGATAAGCATATTATTTCCCATTACATTTTTGTTTTCTCCCCACAGAATTACGTCGGTGTACGGAACCCCGACCATGTTTGTTGACATATTGACGAACCAGAGGAAGAAGAAGCGTGACTTGAGCAGCCTGAGTGACGGCCTTATGGCAGGGGCTCCTTGTCCACAGGAACTCGTCAACTTTGTTATGGACGAGCTCCACATGGAAAAGTTCTTGGTAATGTTTGTAATTGATTCTCAGGGTCTCATTCCTTGACCGACTCAAAGGACCAACAATGTTACTGAAGGAGTTACATACTGGTATTGGTACTCACTCTTGTCTAGAAACACCACAAGGGGCGTTGTAAACTAAACACAACACACACTATAACATTCTATGATCGTGTTTAGGACTTCACAAAGTTAATCCAAAACAACTGAGAATACAGATAATGTTTCACTCTCCCACGAAGGGTGCAAGTGGTCCATGTAAGCAGGAAAGCAGTTCTCTATTATTGTTCTCAAGAAGCTCTGTGTTTCTCTTGTACAAAATTACTTAGCATAAAACTGACAGATAAACAGAAATTCTTTGATTGTACAGGTATTCTCTTATTATCGGGAAATGAATTATTGTGCTTACTTAAAGTATTTCATTTTTGTGTTATTCTCAGGGAACTAAAGGAAGGCCATTGTTAGTTATTATTTTAAATTTTCTCTATTTCACAGAAATTAAATCCATTATTTTTGTAATCATAGTCAAGTGCATGAATCTCTGTATAGTCATAATACTTTGCTCTGGTTACAAAGGCACACTGCGTCACTAACCTCCACAACTGTCTGTAGGTGTTATATGGGATGACGGAGACAAGTCCTACCTCCTTCCAATGCTTCCCATCAGACCCTCGTGAGTTGCGTGCCACATCAGTTGGATACCCTTGTGACCACATTGAGGTAAGTTTTTTTAATATCCAAGCTGAGATGATAGGCTAATGGTTTGAGCCAATTTTGAAAGCAAGCTCATTTACATTTACTATTTAGAATAAACATGATAATTAGGGTAATTTTCCTGGATAATTGTCTAATAGGTGAAGGTGATGGACGAGAATGGTCAGGTGGTGCCAATTGGTCAACCTGGGGAACTTTGTACACGCGGCTACCACAATTTCCTCGCATACTGGGGGGACACTGAGAAGACAGCGGAGATAATGGGGTCTGATCGTTGGCTGAAGTCTGGGTAAGTGTCTCTGTGCTTACGAATATCTGTCTTACGATTATCTTTCAAGTGTAAAGGCATCAACAGACGTCTTGTCCAGTTACCACCAGAGGTCACTGTATTAGCTTGACTTGTAAAGGTTTGATTTTCACTAACCATACGTGACTTGGGACCACAAGCACGGTTATAGTTCGTATTAAATTCCTTTTTAAACAGTGAAAAGTCAATAAATACTTCACCACAAACCAAACGAATACACTGGCCTTTCATAGTAAGCGAACATGTGTTATTGACGTCTGGACTTACCTTATGCAATGTTCAACTACAAATTATAAATGCTAGTATCCATTATTTTTTCAGGGATATGGCAGTTTTGCAGCCTAATGGTTACTGTCAAATTGTTGGCCGTATCAAGGACATGATTATCAGAGGCGGCGAGAATATTTATCCGGCAGAACTGGAGAATTTCTTAATGGGACATCCTGACGTCACAGAAGCTCAGGTACATTACTAAACCATTATATACGGGCTGGGGTTCATCTTATTCGACGGGTCTATGGTTTTATTGGCGATTTGGAGTTGATGGATTCCGTCAGGCTGTGTGTGTGTGTGTGTGTGTGTGTGTGTGTGTGTGTGTGTGTGTGTGTGTGTGTGTGTGTGTGTGTGTGAGATATACCATACCTACGTCATCTTTTCCATCCCTATGACAGTCTACTTGTATCTGAATTCTTGCCAGGTGTTCAGCGTACCAGATAAGAGGATGGGGGAGGAAGTGGCCGCTTGGATCAGGAAGGAGCAGGGTTCTCAGCTGGATGTTGACTCCCTCAGGAACTGGTGCAAAGGGAAGGTAGGCCAGTGTGTGTGTGTGTGTAATGATATACAGTATACAGCTTCTGTTTATACGGGTTTCTTCCCTTTTAATCTCTTTTTTTAGTATGTGTTATTATTCTGTCCTTACAGATTTCAGCCATGCACGTCTCAGAATTAATATCGGTGTTTGTAGCCGTGTGCAGGTGAGAGGTAACAACAATACGAGATAAAAACAATGTGTTTGTAGCTATTCTTAATACTTTCCAGGTGGCTCACTACAAAATTCCCCGCTACATGCTGTTTAAAGATGAGTTTCCCGCCACTGTCACTGGGAAAATACAGAAGTTCAAGATGAGAGAGATAACCATTAAGGAACTCGACCTGTAATGTAGGATAGTGTGGTGATAATTGTAATAACATGAAATCCACTGATGGCAAGAAAACACTCACATAAGACAAGAATATATATTTGATGGAGCTCAATCATATATATTTATATTTTATTTGGTGGTTATAATGGATGTGTAATGTGACTGTCAAGGAACTCAGTCTGCAGTGCATATAAGGCGAGGAAGGTGATTGTCAGGAAATACAATGTTAAATGGAAACGGTGCTGAAGGGAATGAAGGAGGACCATCGTCGTCTACATATGGTATATGTTTACCTCTTTACTCATTTTACAACAATAAAAGGGAATATTCTGGTATTTTCAATATTAAATAACCAAGTTAGCTATTGTTCTCACTTACAGAACTACCCAAGGCCAAACAGAGTCCTTACAGGGAACTTACTCCAGACAAACCTTTCCTTGTTTATGGATGAGAGGCTGTAATTTTTCCACAGGGTACACCTCAATGTTTACTTACGTCATAGTGATGCATATAATTAACTTAAATCTGTTTCAAAGTGGAATACAGATTACTCACATCACCGCATGCAGGTAAAGTTCCCTCATGGTGTTCGTGGATACTTTGTTGTTTGAGTTTGGTTTGCAGGTACCTTACTGTATTGCCGACTGTTAATATATAATGTGATAATGTAGAAAGAAGCTGAGGAAATTAATGAAATCTGTTCACGACTACATTACTGTATATTCAGAGTTCATTGTTTACATATACACACGAGCAAAGGGGAGACCTTAACTTACACATATATAATATTATTATTTCTTTATTAAATTCCTCCCTTCTGTTCATATAAATATTTTCCTATCTTCCCTCTTTTTCAATTCCTACTGGTAACAAATCTACAAGAGCGAAAAATACCATCATTTTGCCTTTGTTTTTGCCGACCCTCTGTATCTTTTACCTTCTTATATCTCACTGTCAAAAACTTTTACATGAGCTGGGAAACATATTTACCCACCGAATGTCTTTTAATTTTAGTATTTTTATCCTCTTCCTTCTATGAAATTAAGAAGTCTAATGGCACGAATTGAAGAGGCTTGGGTCCAGTTTTATATTCTTCCTTCTTACTAAAAATCAAATCTAAGGGCACAAAATGAAGATACTTGGGTCCAGGTCTTTCACCTTCTCTCCGTCACTACACGTCGGGTCGTCCATCAAGTGGCTGAGGAACTTGGAGTTGTTGACGAGCCAGGCAATATCACACCCACACGCCAGAGGGTTATCTGCCCAATATAAACATGTTCATAATTACTCATTAGATTTGGACATTACTTAGTCTCCCAAACTTTTCCAAGATACAATGTTTGATGCTAAATGAAGAGTAACCAAAATAAGTAAATTGAAAATAATGAGGTATCTAGGATAAAAGGTTCGTCTTCTACTTTCACATGTAAACAAGGGATGTGAAGGTTCAAATCCTAGCCACAAATTGGGCCAAGTGTCATCCAGAGCGAAAAGAAACTCACGTTCAGCAAAGAGGCTAATGCTGTTTTCCCCTTGGTCCACCAGCGGCTTGAAAACTCCCTCAGCCAACTCGTGTAATTGGTTGTTCTGCACAAACACCTCTCCATGCAAACCTGTGGAGGAGTCAGGGCTAAAATATCACGTTAGCAACGTTTTATCTTCAGTGTGTGACAGCAGCGACATTGTTGTCCACTTTCCATACATCCACATGTATAATCAAATTTCTAGTAATTTTAGCTTCACTAGTGCAGCCTGAGTGATCACTACAGCTAGTGCACTAGTTAGACCTAGTGAACATAGAAAAAAAAATTATCTACACTGCTACTAGGCCAGCGTTATCGTCACTGAAAAATATGTTGGAGAAACAACTTTGTAAGAACCCCACCGGTCAGAGCTCCCTCGGCGATGTACTCGAGTAGATTGACGTTGAGATGAACAATATTGCTTAACGTTTGAAGTTCTATCGCTCCCGCTGGCAACTGTGTTATACTATTCATCTCAAGGTGAATCTCTTGAAGCATGGGCAGGCCAGCAAATGTTCCTGTAAGGTCGAAAGTTAAGTAGGTCGGTGGGCTGGTTCGTCGTGTTTGTGGTTTGGTTCGTCGGTTGATTGGCATTATAGTATGTGCATGTTGTTTGTTGCGTGGCATTATAAATATTTGGATAGTTGTTTAGTTTGTAATTCAGTTAGTTTCTTGGCTAGTTATAGATTAGAATCCAATGCAAGAGACTATTAATTCATTCATGAACTGGAGAACAATATACTGATTCTCATTCAAATTATACCACATTACCACACTAACTTATAAAGAGGCATAATTTGAAGGAGCTGTTCACCCTACACCAAGAAGCAGTAAATGGTGGCGTTGTGTACCTGGCAAAATCTGGGAGATTTCAGCACTGTGCAGTCCAATGGCGACGAGTGAAGGCAGGTTGGTCAGGGAGGTCAGTGAGATTTCCCCTATTGAGTTAAATCCTAGTAGAAGTTCTCGTAGGGTTGCCGAAGCCAGGGTTGGGAATCCTGTTATATCATTGTTCTCAAGATTCAGGTATTTCAGTTGGGTGAAGCTCTCAATTTCACCGAACGGGAAAAAGTTGAGTTTTGTTCCGGTAATAGTGAGGTCTGTCAAGGTGTGATAGCTGGACATAAAGGCATTCATAACCACTGTCTCTAAACTTCCCCCCATGATGGTGATTATCCTAAAAGTAGCATCGCCCAAGTCTCCGGCCCTCAAACTCGTGATGGCATCATTGTTTTGTATAGTCAAAGACTCAAAATCCAGGAAGGGAATTTCGGCGCTGAAAACAAGTGCCAGTTCATTGCTGCTAGTGACACTAGAACAGTCCATTTCCATGCCATTGTCAGGGAGGACAGTACATACACAGGGGGCGATGTCAGCTGCGTTGGGACAGGGTAGTGCTCGAAGCTGCTGTTCTGTCCTTTTCTCTGTTTTAGCCAAAGTTCCCAAACAGCAACAACACAACATTGCCACCCATGTCACTATCCTCTGCTGCTCCATTCTTACCAGAGCACCAAATACCTTTTGTTTTTATGAAGTAGTGGAGATAAAACAGCGTTTCACTGACACCGCTCCTTACCCAGTGTGAGGGAAAGCAATACCAGTTCTATCTATATATACTGTATATATATATATACACACACACACACACACACACACACACGAGTACCCATTGCATGACGTCACCATTAACTGACAAGGGACTTCACCCTTGTCCACAACATGGGAGGTGGTGGGGGAGGCTACATAAGGTGTATAACCATGTATGGAGAGGAATTACATTAGTAGTGTTGAGTCTTGGTCACCCTATATTAAGGGATATACGGTGTGTACACGTCACAATATTGTGGAATGCATGGATAAATACTGTTGGCAGATTTACTTATAATGATGCATATAAAATTTAATGGCCCCGTAGGCAAGTATTGCCTGCTAGTGTGTAGGCAATACTTTTAATGTTTTGGCGCCCCTTCAGACCCGAGCCATGCTCTTTCTTCTTTCATATCTGTCTCCATCTCCCTTGAGGTCTAACACTTTATTTTTTCATTAAACTCTTTTTATGAAACATTTCCCACGTTGCCTGGGGATTCCAATAAAGACATGTGAGTCCAACACATGGTTATCGATATTCGTAGAAAAAATGCAATATCACAGATTTTCAGTTAACTCAGACGCAGATGGTAGTTTTCATATAACTAAATTGAAAACAATAAAGTTAACCCTGTCTTGCTTAGTTATATTACGGGAATTTTATTATTTTACTCGAGTCTCCCTACTGGAACTAAAATAAGAAAAATAAAAAGATTATGATTTTAATCACCTTCTAGAATCTCCAGCGACTATGTAGCTATTCTAATATTCAAAGTTTCATGAGGAAGGTATCATTATATGCCCAGTTCACACTAGTCCGTATTGATGGATACCGTATCCGCACAGTTACGTCAAAATGACGTCAGTAATGACGTCACTGTACGGAGAAGAAGGAAAACGGAAGAGATGAGATCCATACCATCCGTCGTCGTTCTTGTGTTGGTAAACAAGCGTGGAAGTTCAAGATAGACTTTGACTACTAGGATATGCTTCTGATTGGTGGGATTAACTGAAAATTTTCCATTGCATGTTCTATACTATAAACCCGGTTAGTTTAACTGAATCTTTTCCATTGCATGTTCTATAGTCTATAGTCCTCTATACTATAGTCTATAAACGTGGTTAGTATAGCCTACTTTCCTGACTACACTTCATCCCTTCTCACATATACCCACACTATTTTTTATGGGTATTGCTAATACCAAATTTCATTTTTCGTAAACCACTTGGTGTAGCTGCAAAAGTGAGGGTGAGTGCTGCTGCTGGTGTTGGCTGTGTGTAATGTGTAACACTAGCCACTTAACCTCAGATGTCGTCTGTTTGTTGACAATAATGCTGTGCTGCTCCTATAATTCAGTTTTAGTGACATTCAATCGTAATTTGCCATTAAACAGTCACATATATTACAAATATTTTCTTCTTACTACTAGTATATTAGAAGGGTCTAGTTCAATACATATATTCACAATTATGTCAAAACAACATCAACATCATCAGATTGAGAACATGACGTCAACATTATGTGAACGGATACTATCGCCTCCGTGAGTCCATAAAAGTTAATTCAATTTTATTTCGTACGGAGTTACCGACTACTATCCAACGGATGAGTGACAGAGCCCGCCGTTCCTAACTCCCCACTACCACTGTCGATACGGGGAAGGTCATGTATACCAAATAGGTCATAACGTCATTGTTGGAGGACGAACGGAGACAGATTTTAGTCAATACGGACTACAGTAGTGTGAACCAGGCATAGTTCTTTAACATATCATATTAATAGATGCAAATATTAATAGAATTATTTGATGAGAATAATGGGTTGATTAAATTTTTTTTTTTTATATATATGTTTAGGAGATGTTTCTCGTGTGTTGTGATCTGTGGTTGTGATGTATGACAGTGCGGCTTGTTTGCAGTGTTGCCAGGTGCAGGGAAATTTCTCTGTTTTAGGGAATTTTGAAGTCCACACAGGGAAATTATATAAAGATTGTCAAGAGTAAACAGGGACATTTCTATCAGACAAAAATACTGTAATACCAAAAAGAAAGACTGTCAATGTTCAAGAGTAAAGAAACAGGGAATTATTGAGGCTAAAAAAAGGGAAATTCTGTTGTTGGAAATGGGGGAATTTCGTCAAGCAGACCTGGCAACACTGCAGCACTGCTGTCACTGCTCATCAGAGTGAAGGTGGCAAATTGTCAATTTGAGGTGAGTTGCATATTGCCATATTGGATGTTTTTTTGTTAAATAGGTCAGTACAGCTTTATCTACATTGCTCAGGAGATGGGACATGATGTATAGGTGAGGTAGAAAGGCCAATATTACCTGCCATAGATGTTTGCAAGTTATATTAATGATGAAAATTAATAGTGTTGGCTTGGGTAATGGCGGATCGGTGGGTGGGGAGATGTCAAGGCAGCAACAAAAAACTGCAAATTTAAAGTACTTTCCTCCATCATTTGTTTTTATTACTTGCAACATGATGAAATTTAATGAATCTCACGTGTATGAGGCTTACATATCATTGAGTGGTTCGAATATTCACGCAAATATAGGAAAATAATAAAAAAACTTTACCACTTAGGAAATAAGAACGAAAGCGGATAGAGTACAGTACATGTGTGTGTATGTGTGTCACCTGGTGTAGCCTAATAGGTGTATAATAAACATTAGTGTTACCCTCTGGCATTGGGATACGTCGGGAATTTAGCAAAACATTATAAAGCTTATTTAATTATCGTAAGCACTAGACCGCGCTATTAACTCGGGAGAGATGCCAGTGACCGCCAGAAAAAATATTTTGTAATATTATTATGTGGTCAACTAAACAACCTATGATTGTGTTGTTGTTTTGGTCATGAAACCAAAGACTGACATTTTTTTTTTTTTTCATTTGAAACGGAATTGTGAAATCTGGCTGTCACTGGCATCTCTCCCGAGTTAATAGCGCGGTCTATTAATGATAAACAGAGAAATACATCTCAATTAACTTTTAATATTAGGTACTTTTTTCACATAACGTTTTGCTTCTCTTACTGGTGCCGTTTTGGCTTTAATTATGATTAGTTCTGTATTTGGATGTACTAACACTGATGGACCTTGGCAGAAAGAGATAGAACTAACGAATGAGGAACCGGGTAATAATGCTGCATAGCCTAATTGTCGAAGCATCTCTCTCTCTCTCTCTCTCTCTCTCTCTCTCTCTCTCTCTCTCTCTCTATATATATATATATATATATATATATATATATATATGGTGATTTAGCATTTCATGCATTAAATTGAATAATGACCTGCTTGGAAAATTCTAAGCAAAAATGTCTATGATGAAATGTCGAATTATACATAGTTTAGCTGTTACAATACATTTATGATACTGTATTAAGGAAGGCAAAAAGTGAAAGGAAACTCAATATATATATATATATATATATATATATATATATATATATATATATATATATATATATATTATAGGCCTGTCACCTTGTAGCTCAACAGTAAGTAATTTGTTATTTCTCAGAGGGAGATTTATGTTTTGAAAACATAAATATTACTGGATAATATTGGTACATTAATTATAAGGTTTTGTTGATAATGCTTCTATTGTTTACAGTTTACCTGAGTTAGTTGAGTGTGCAGTTCTGTATAGTACCAGTGGCATCCCGACCCAGAGGCCTTTTAGTGTTTGGGGCATGTCAGAGGAGGGGGAGGCGACCCATCGACCTGACAGTGTAGCCAGCCACCTTCTCTCATCTTGTGACACAAAGTAAGTAACAGAGATAATTTGATGTAAAGTACGGTCACAGACAGTATATCCCCAACTGAGATGAATTTGACAAAAAGAGTGATAGAAGTTCAAAATTATGTCCAGAGTTGACCAGTTGTGTATTATAAAGAACTAGAGTACCCTACCGGGTAACTCTTGCCTAACCCTCTTAAATTTGAAGGACCACAACACAGTACGTTGACATATTTAGACTACAATGAGTGCTACATAGGCTAGTTGGCCTCTGCAGTTTGGTCACCTGTGACTTCCCAGACGTACACAAGTTCGTGGTACTTGAGGACAGTGATAAAGTCAACTCTTGAAGCCGTGCCAGATGTGTGTGGTACTGTACAGTCGGCGGCAAAAGTCCTGTCGCCTCACTTGCTTCACAGAGGCACGCGATGTTCATAAACTCGAGAGTGTTAAGTGCAGAAAACGTGCGTATTTCTCGAGTCCATGAACACTGCATGTCTCGGTGAAGAAGGTGAGGCAACAGGACTTCTGCCGCCGACTGTACAGTCCCAGGCGAAACTTTTGGTCCAGGATATAATTTCATTATTCTTCAAGAAGGTTTTATGTTGTCGGCGAACTTGCGGCTGCTGCTTCCTATACCGTAACGGAATGTTCATCATCACTCACACTATACAAGTTGCTCTGGCGTGAAACTAATCATGAATATACGAACGTACATAAAGTCCCTTCTACTAGACTCTAGAAGAAACTCAATATGTTAATAGATATGGCCGGAATATTGGTGTCCCTTTCACTTTTTGTTAAACACTCTCTCCTAGGTGGTAATATTGTTCTGTGATTAGCAGTACCTCAGAAATTTCAGAGGTGTTTGTTCGACTGTGATCTACTGTATTTACTCTTGCACCGGTGATCACTTCCCTGGCTTGTCTCCAGAAGTTGATTCTGAATTATGGTTGCTGCCCTCATACAAGTAAGCTAACCATCGACGTGACCTTGGTACATACCACACCCTTTATCGTAATGATAACCAAGGTCATCTTTGGACCAGCTACCATGATATAAGGACGACCATCTGTGATATAGAAAAATAGAACTGAAAACTTTTCATTTTCTCCGTGTCTAACATCAGACGATCATTCTTTCGGACTGATGTCCTCCAGAGGCTATGCATTGTTTTGGGTATCCCTTCAATATTAGGTGACTTTTCTTTATTAAACTTCCATAAAACATAACTCGACGAATGGTGATGTATCCAAAAAAATCATGGAATAGGTTTAGGCGAAAAATATTACGATGGCTGTTAAGAGACTGTAAATGGAAATGAAACCAATTAAGTTCATTGTTTTCCCCGCCTTCTCCCCATTTATTCCTCCAAGTCTACATACACTTATGAAAAGTGCAGCGTATACAGTACATGTTAATGACGAATGTGATATTTCTCTATATTGTCTGGTGGGTTGGAAGTGGTTGTGGAAGGTCCGAAACACAAAAACACACACAAAAAACACTAAGATGACCAGTCTCTGTTTTGTATGGGATCCGTTATTTCCTTTAGATGGGTGACATGGGGACAAACGATGTGTTGTTGGTGGAGGCAGTCCGAACCCCATATTATCCTACCATACCTTTGACCTTTATCCTACCTTAATATATTGTTCGATTTATCAATGTGTTGGCTCAGGTAATCTGGTCTGACTGGACGCAGTATTAATTCTATGTTCATATGAAGCTTAGGAAACAAGGATTGCATTAAACCAGCATACCGTACTGTATAAGATGCATTCATTAATAATTTCATTTGGTGTGTTGTACTCGGCACGAATCATCCTCAACATACCAACTGACATATCGAACAATATCTACAATCTATAAGTATGGGTACGGGATGAGAATGTGTGCCAGAAGCTATCTAGATGGTGACATGGGGACGAGCACGGTGATGGCAACGGAGGCAGACACTGATAATGATGATGACAGGGACGGTGGTGATAGTGATTTGTAGACAAAGGTAATGATGATGGTGAGGCCACACGACGGGTGACACGAAGGAGAGACTAATGTAATAACAGTCCACCTTGCACCTGAAAATTAAGGCTTTCATACAGGCTCGCCACTTGGGTATAAAACTTTTGAACACTCTCCCTTCCTCTGACTGACTGAGTGACTGACCGAACACAAAACATTATAATTATAGTTTTATTAAGCAACTCTAAAAAAAAAACCTTCAGCTTGAGAGTATTCATGTGACCCGAAATAAACGAAGGACGAAGGGAGCTACCAAATCGAATTCGAAGGAAACTGAGGGGCCGAAGTGAAGTGCGTAGAAGGCCTCTGAAACATACAGAAGGATATTTCGTTCAGGGGGGAAGGAAAGGGGACGGACCTGACCGGCTGTACTGTATGTGAAGGTCGCTGGAACCCCGTCTTTAGCTTGACATCTCAGTGGATGTATACTTTAATTAAATAATCTCGTGTTGTACTTGATTGATTTTTTTTTAAACCATGCTAACCATATAATTAAATATTCAAGTATATATATATGAAGCTTGCTGGTGTCTATTGTAGTTTAAAAATAGAATTAGTTTTTCGTTCAGGGAATGTGGTTAAGATGTAGGGTTTTTCTGTATGATTTGGTCTTTTTTGTTGTTGTGAGTGCTGGGAATGGAATGGTGGAGGGACTGCTAATAACAACCGTGAGTGTGATAGACAGTAAGAGGACATGTGTCGTACAAGGGTCTGCAAGATGTCACTGTGGTCATTATCAGCTGGGCCGCAACATTTCCTCTAAATTTTCTCTCTCACCCCGGGGCGGTCGTCAAGGGTTCTCCTGGGTCTTGTAGCCAATTTTTACGATAACCATCCTTTCGGGCCATTCCGGGGTGGCGTCTGCTGTTATTTCGGCAATCCCTCGTGAGTGTGTGTGGGATTAGTTTGATCCGGCGTGTCTGGCGTCACGGTGAGGTCGTGTTTCACCCATGTTGTCACACCTCTGGCCACGGCAACACATTACACATCACTCGTGTTGTGTCGCCGCTACGTGTTGTGTGGCCACAGCTTCCATGTTCTCTTGGCTTCATTCTGTGTTCCTCTATCGATAACATGACCAACAAACTGTTAAACCCGAATGCTACAACAAGAGTTGGACCAGTGACAGGACTTGGGAACACGGTACACTTCCACTTGTGACGATCCCAATGAAGTAATCGTGTATGATGATACAAGGAGGGTGACGAGTCCCACTCGTTTTTTTTTTAGACCCAGACTCGTAACTTAAAACCGCATTACTTGTACTTTTCGACTTGTGACATTCCCAGTATAATTATTAACATGTTATGTAAGACTAGACTTAGACTTACCACTTGCCCTTATTCCTCCAAGATTCACTATAACTTGTCCATTTTCTCCGGAATTATCACAGGTCAAGGTTGAATGCAACAACTTCAACCCAAGACACCGACCCCAGTTTCGTTTCTCAGTATAATTTGGCTCCGTGTGTATTGTTTCCCTTAAGAGTAGTATACTGTATACTGTATGTTATGTCGGCTTGGATTTGCGTAAGAGTTCAATCCCAAATGTGTAGGTTCCAAACTCATATTTATCGATTCTGATCCCAAAATTGTAGGTGTCAATCCCAAATTTGTTGGCTCCACTCCCACAATGGCAGGTTCCAATCTCAAATTAATGAATTCCAATATCAACTTTGTATCCAAGCAGCTTCGGATCGTCAGGCACAGCACTGAATTACTTGCAAGAGTAATATCGGGAATTACATGACACGACTGCTGGTACAACTTCTGTGCCGTGTGGAGTAGACAATTGGGGGACTTTGTTGTGGGAAGGCTTGGATACAGATTCTAACTTGTGACCACACACTACTAATACACCTTATCTGTGTCTTGGGGTATATCAACGCTGAACACACACAACTAATACACCTTATCTGTGTCTTGGGTATATCAACGCTGAACACACACACACACACACACACACAAAACTATATTAATTCAGCAGAGTCATTTTTAGTAAACCAGGCAACTAGAAGACACTACAGACGAACCTAGTGCTACTGAAGAAGGAGAATTGACACCGTGTTCATGCTTGACGATACCAAACAAAAATGAAATATCATAGCGTGTTTTTTTTTTTTTTTTGGGGGGGGGGGGGTACAGACTTATCTATTTGACCGGCGAAGTATATACAAGTTTACAACTAACTCGAACTGATTATGCTGTAGGGACAAGGATACACAAGGTCGAGGAGATTTGTTAATATTTTTTATCTTATGTGTAAAAGAGACAGATAATAAGATTCTTTTAACATGATATTTTTCCGTGGGGTCGTCTCAAGCCATACCTCTGGTTTTACATAACTTTGAATAGAAGTATTAATGTAGGCAACGAAAGATTGAAGTAAGAAATTAAAATTGTTGTATCAGTATGTTTTTCTCTATGAAGGAAAGAGAAGCTTAGGACGCTTTAAGCACGTAAAAAATTGTTACTCAGAAAGGAAGAAGAGAGAGGAAAGTATATATAAAAAAATACTTATATATTTTCTATGGTCCCCAAATGTTATTCACTATAATATTATCTATAATTTTACTACCAGAATAATAACACTTGCCCACTCCACTACCACCACTACCACAACAATGACTACCATGACCACCACATCACCATACGCTTTCCTTCTTCCCACCACTACCATCCTCATATCGTTCTCCCTTCACTACAATATATTACCACCCAACAACACAATAACAAAACTGTCACGAAAACCACCTTCACCACTGTCACTAGAACTATCAACGACAACAACCCATCCCCACCACCACCACCACCACCACCACTGTCACCAAACACAGCACCAGAAACCACCAACCCCTTCATCAACCAATTAGACGAACCACACACACACACACCCACACCAAACACACACACACACACACACACGCGACACAAGACACATGCGGAAAAATGGGTACTAAATTTATCCATCCATACGAAGATAGCAATTTGTGTTTGTCGGGTCTCGCGGCCACAAAATGGATACCACAATAAACAGAGATGGACATTTCCCTAATTGTATTTTATAAGGGCATCTGTGAGGGGGTCTGGTCTGGTGTGTACTGTAGAGGAGGAGGAGGGAAGGGTAGAGGCATCTGGTTTAGGTCTGATTCCTTGATTGAGACGTCCACACAACAAATATTACAGGCTGAGGACGGCATAATGACCAGGCCAGAGAGAGAGAGAGAGAGAGAGAGAGAGAGAGAGAGAGAGAGAGAGAGAGAGAGAGAGAGAGAGAGGATAATGTAGATCCCCTCCTCAATTTACAAATCATCGTAATGTTTACCAGGAAGTACAGTACGTTTACCAAACATACATACATTTACGAGCTTTAAGTTGTACATTATATTGTTGGATGAATTTGTGGCTATTGATTCCTCAAAATATTGTCTATACCACAAAGAATCGTGTCTCAGTTTTGATGGTCTGGGTTGTGGTACAGAGGTTTTATTGATGTTGGAGATGGGAGGTTTTGCGATCTCCACTCCCACTTGACTATCGCCTCTCACCCCTCACTCATAGTCTCTCCCTCCCAACACCCACTCCCTATCCCTCTTTCCACACACCCATCCACCCTTTCCCCCACTCGTCATTCCACACGTCCCGTCCTTATTCATCCCCTCCTCCTCACTCCCACTCCCTGACCCTCTCTCCCTCACACCCACTCCCCTGGTTAATTATGTCCCCTTAACCCCTCCCTCATTAGCTAATCAGCCCCCACCTTCCTTCCACCATCCCTTCTCCTTCTCTTCTGCGTACTCCTATTTCTTCTCCCTTTCCTCCACCTCCTCTTTCTCCCTCTCTCCCCCTTATTCCCCACCTCCTCCACCTCTGCTCCCTCTTCCTCATTTTATATCTCTCTTAACCTTCTTCCTTTTTTTCCTCCTTCTCCACCTCCTCCTCCTCATCATCATCATCATTATCCATTCCTACCTCTCTTTCTTCCTCCTCCTCCTCCTCCTCCTCCTCCTCCTCCTCCTCCTCCTCCTCCTCCTCCTCCTCCTCCTCCTCTTTCTCTTCTTCCTCCTCCTCTTCTCCTAGGCCACCGATGGAGAGGTAGGTACTCCTCCATGGGACCTTCCTAATGAGACCATACTGAGATTTATTATATAGACCTTTCTGGCCTACCCTCACTTACCTGTCCTCTCTCTCTCTCTCTCTCTCTCTCTCTCTCTCTCTCTCTCTCTCTAACCAGAATAATGTGTTTCTTCTATCCTCCATACAATAAGTGACTTGTAATATATAGTCTTCATATTCCCTGTATCACGAACAACAAAAATGAATGTGGCCTCTCCATGCAGTACTGTACAAACCTAAGTTCGGTCGCTTATATACAACTTTACTTTATGTGTGGCCCTGGAAAATAAACTGTTGAACCCAAAACTACATTACATAAATGCCTTTACCCTTATATAGTACTGTTATCAGTGCTCGTTGCTTGGAGTTCACGAGACCGAGTTACGATATCATAGAGAATTAATTTAGAGAGAAAAGGAGTACCGGTAGTTGTGCGCAAAGATACAATGAAATACTTTGAAATAAAAATCCCTCCTCAGTTCCCCCCATACAGTCATAAACTTAGAAAATATGAGTTCGACACCCCAACCATCGAAATAAAAATCCCTCCCTATAGTTCCCCGTACAGTCATAAACTTAGAAAATATGAGTTCGTCCCCCAAACATCCCCGTAGAGTGGGACGAGAGTTAAGAAAGATGCGTGCCGCTACAGCTGCTCCGTGCGTGGATCAGGTGATGAATCTTGGCGTGCAGTGATGGCGGGAGGAGATAGCAGCTTGATCTATGTTGCCCCGTCAAGGTAATCAGATAATAGGAGCGATTATTAGAGATTATTAGCTGGTTTACCATGAGTAGCAGCAGCAGCAGTAGTAGTAGTAGTAGTGGTGGTGGTGGTAGTAGTAGTAGTAGTAAAGGCAGCAAGTGGGGGTGAGGTGGTGGTGTGGAGGGAAATGATTGCCCCTCAGCGTGGGGTCAGAAGGCGGGTCATCACCATCTCCTGAGGGTGTGTGTGTGGGGCCAGGGCTGACTGACTGACTTGACCACTGGCGTCCCCCCCCCCTCCCACTCCTCCTCCCTCCTCGCTCTACTGTAGTTGAACATTCTATACACACACGGCTCCACTCCACTTTATTTACACTATCCACTATCCTCTGTCTACACTGCCCACTCCACTCTATATATCTGCACGTTCCACTCATTCCATCTGAACGTTCCACCCACTCTTTAAACTCTCCACTCACCCTCTCTATATTTTCCACTCAACCTCTTTATACACTGCCCACTCCACATTCTCTCTACACGTTCTACTCCACTCTGTCTACATTACACGGCTCACTCCATCCCAGTCCACTATATCACTCCCCCCACAGGACTCCAATCTCTTCGTTCCGCTTTGGTGATGCTGTGTGGATCGAAATTCATACTACAGTTCCCCTTAATGGATGATGTGTTTAACCATATCAAACCATTCACACCTTGCCTCGTGTTATTAAATATATAAATAGATACGGTAGTAGTATAATCATTTTGACTAGTCGATTGTACAAGGCTTTCTTATATTCTCTCTCTCTATCTCTCTCTCACACACACACACACACACACACACACACACACACACACACACACACACACCCACCACACACACACACACCTACCACCTGCCTTCACCTAGGGTCAGACAGGAACGGAACTCAACCTATATTGAGTAGGCAACCTCACTGTCCTCTAAATCACCCCCACCTCCACCCTAATGAGATGCTGGATGGTGGTGTAAGTGGGTGGGTGGGTGGGTGGGTTGAGAGAAGATCAGGTGGGTTGCATAAACAGTATACCTTCACTTTGTCGTGTTGCTTATCTCGGTTACAGTGGCCATTAAACCCCGCATGTGGCTGGTTGTAGAGAATTAAGAGTTATGGTGATGTGCAGGACAGATCGATTATACCAAATTATCCCCATGCAGTTACTTTCTCACCATCCATATTTTAATACAGTTATTTACCATCATTTGCATTATAACACAGTTAGTTACTACCTCTACCATCCAAAATACCACTGCAAGTACAACTTCACAAAACGTCATGCAGCGTCAGAATTCTGTAACAAGTTTCGGATTGTCAGTACAAGAGTTTAAAATAGACGTACAATAATTGAATATCTCGCACCCCAGAGGTCACGGTCACCCTCCCCACATCTTTGAAAATATACGTGGAGGAACAACCAAGAAAATATTTTGGGTGGGCCACTTTATTTCATAGTGTCCATAATTTTGCTGTCAGATGATTTTTTTTTATCAATAGCCAAGGCGTGCTCCCTTTAGCAGTCCTACCCTCATCATCTCATAACTTAGCATAATTAAGCTTCATTATACGTCATTATGCAGCGGTCCCTCCAATTTGGCCCACTCTGCTGCTTCTTCGGCACGTTCCAAGGAGCCCGCGCAAAAGAGCCGAAATTGTATGCAAACGAAATGGTAGTGGAGGTAGTGAGTGCAAATTAGTGGGTGGCAGTATTAACACGAGGGGAAATGTGTACCATCTTCCCTCACGTAATGAAGTTGAGCATCGGTTAACGCTAAACGATGGAATTCAACTTGTGGTGATTTACGACTGGGAGATGCATGGACAGACAGACAGGCAGGCAGGCAGGCAGATAAATACAGTACCTTCCTTTGTTTTCAACCCTTTCAGAATTCCTTGACTCATTAAGGATTGAAGGTATATACCGTATACTCTTCTCTATCTCAAACTCCAGAAAGTAAACATTACCAACATCATTTATTTAACCATTATACACTAACTAACAACTTGTACAATATTTCCTCTGCAAGGCTAACACCAGACAATTTTTGTTATTTTTTTTATTGTTAGTAAAGTGCGACTGATGTCTCAATTTTGACTTAACCCTTAAAATAATATAGGAAAGCCCCCATCATTAAAGGGTTAATTATGTTATTGTAACCACGGCCAGGGTGACGGGAGGTGTGGCCATGGGTGTAGCGGGAGTGACAAGGGTGTGGTTACCCTGTCATCCGGTGGGTAAGGTTAAGTCATCACGAGTCGATAATCCACAGCAGGAATTGGTTCACGAGGGAGGAGACGCAGCAGGGAAATCCATACCTATATATATATGTTGGTTGGGAAGAGGTGTTTGAGTTTGTGAGAGTTGTTTGGTTGTGTGTGAGAGTTGTTAGGGTGTATGTGAGAGTTGTTTGAGTATATGTGAGAGTTGTTTGAGTGTGTGTGAGAGTTGTTAGGGTGTGTGAGAGTTGTGAGGGTGTGTGAGAGTTGTGAGGGTGTATGTGAGAGTTGTTTGGGTGTGTGAGAGTTGCTTGAATGTATGAGAATTGTTTGGGTGTGTAAGAGTTGCTTAAGTATAAATGAGAGTTGTGTGAGTGTGTGAAAGTTGCTTGGGTAAGGAGAGTGCTGGGTGTGTGTGTGTGTAGGTGGGACCTGAAGCCATGCATGCAGTGTCCAAAGTCTGAACAGGAGAAAAAAAAAAAAAAAAAAAAAAAATCAGGCAGTAGAATGAGAGGGGAAAAGAAATCATCACTCGGGCAGGCGCTGTGAGTCGTATGATTAGACGGAAGGGGATGGGAAGATAAGGGTTACAATTTAATGTACGGCACGAAATTACCGGGTAAAAGACGAGGCGAGGTCGACTTTAGCCTCCCGCACGAATATTATTATTACTCAAGTGTGGTGGTGGGTTTTATTTCTGTCCCATTCTTTGACGCAGAAGGAATCGAGGGTTTAAGTTCCTATGCTGGTATAGAGGTGGTGGGTTTGGTGATGATTGTGTGTGTTAGTAGGTGGTTTGTTTTTGTGGTGATTGTGGTGGTGGCTGGTGATGGTGGTACAGTAGTTTTGTTGGTGGTTGTTGTGGTGGTTGTGGTGATGGTGATAGTTTTGAGGATGGTAGTGGTTGACTATTCCCCTAAATATTCACGAATTTTGGGATGTTCAGCCTTTGTAGAGAGAAATTTGCAGTCTCTGAATGTTTTTTGCTTCTATAATTCTTTCAAAATGTGGAGCAAAACCGCATCTATAATGAGATGATCTGTTCCGTGGCATATATAGTTGATGAATCGGTAGTCCACAAATTGCCGATAATACAGGTTCCTTAAGGGAATAATATAGTGTTGGCAATTTGAAATGCTGTTGATTTCCTCGTAATACGAAGACTACTGATTCCTCCACATTATCCCACAAAACATACCACCTGTACTGATATTGTGTTTTTTGGTGCAGTTTAGAAAATTCTGTAGCCTTATTTTTCTTTTAGTACCATCAGCGTAATTATATCCCCCCTAACATACCTAACGTGGGCGATACTAGAAATGAAAATCGACCCTGAAGCGGATCATACATTGTGAATATACTAACGATACACTGAATGGGACCAGGCAATTCAGTAGTTCATACATCTTGGTCGCAAAAACGAGGGATAGGATTGAGTTCACCGACTTTCGTATTTTCGTCTTCCTTCTTCGCCTTGACTGAAATGTGTTCGATTTGTCAGGTTGGGGCTTAGAGATACACGTGATGTTGAATGGAATGCTTGTCAAAATGTACAGAAAACTAAGGAAACACAGATATATATTACATTGTATTTATTCTGTACAACCAGCAACACGCATTTATAAGTATATAATATTTCAGATAAAGTACTCAAGTGTGAATGTTCTCCCAGCACGCCAAGTCATGATTCGCACAAGTCCTCAATTGGTATAGAGGAAGGCGAGGGAGGAGAACACAGCCTTCAATCAGATTCCTTTCCCTTCCCTTTCCTTTCCATGAATAAACATTGCGGCATCCGTAAGATCGTTTTTCACATCCACATTTTAATTAGGAAGATGATTTTCGAGGGAATCGGCTAAGGAGAGGGCGGACTGGTTGGTAGGTAGGTAGGTAGGTATATATAGAGATGAAGACTGGGTGGGTGTATTATTGGGTAACCACTTCTACTCAATGTTGAATGGGGTGTGCCTCTGTGGTTGGGTTTTCGATAGAGTAATTGGGGACTCTCTCTCTCTCTCTCTCTCTCTCTCTCTCTCTCTCTCTCTCTCTCTGTGTGTGTGTGTGTGTGTGTGTCATAGTAGCTTCAGGAGAGGGGCCAATTGAACGAACACTGGCCGGTTCAGAGAAATGTGATGTTACTTCCTGCTGGACGTGAGAAGTGTTGACGTCATGAAGTATATATAATCAGACATACATAACAAACCAACGTTCCCTTATCTGGCTGGCTGGCTCTTGTCCAACTTCAACCTGACATTCACTTGAGTAACGAAACTATTGCTCGTGACTGTACTTCTATAAGTTTATACTGGTCAGTGTTAGACGCTTCTTCTCGCCAGAGGGGGTAATATAACTTACTCTTATCTTGACTAACCGCAGAAGGTTTTATTTAGTTTAGCAAAAATCACTGGCACTCACAGGGTTAATGAAAGGCGTCAGTAAATGATATATGTAGTGGGTAAAACAAGTGTCCACCGTTTCCTCCAGACTACGCCAGGAAACAGACTACCACTGGGGTATACAAAGGGCAAATCTGGTTCGCCCTGTTAATAATGATAATAAAAAATAAAAATAAAATGCTGCCTCGGCCTCTGGGGAAGGAATCTCAGCACCTAATCAGAATGTAAATAGCTTCTAGGAGAGAGAGAGAGAGAGAGAGAGAGAGAGAGAGAGAGAGAGAGAGAGAGAGAGAGAGAGAGAGAGAGAGAGAGAGAGAGAGAGAGAGAGAGAGAGAGAGAGAGAGAGAGAGAGAGAGAGAGAGAGAGAGAGAAAAAAACTAGTAATCTCTCTCTCTCTCTCTCTCTCTCTCTCTCTCTCTCTCTCTCTCTCTCTCTCTCTCTCATCACTAAATTTCCCTTCCTGTATTACCCTTCCTCTCCTCCTCCTCCTGCTGCTAATCCATCTCTTCACTCACTTACCAATTCCATTAACTTTATCATAATCATTAACTGAGTGGCAATATTTATGAGCAAGGTTCAATATGGGAGAGAAAATTAAATGTTACGTACGATATTGGAAGCTTGGGAAGGTGGAATGTGTGCGTGTGTGTGTGTGTGTGTGTGTGTTAGTATACTGTGTGGTATAGTTATAGTATGTATGTGTGTGTGTGTGTGTGGTAGTTATAGTATGTATGTGTATGTATGTGTGTGTGTATTAATATACTGTGTGGTAGTTATAGTGTGTATGTGTGTGTGTTAGGTAGTTATAGTACCGGTATGTATGTGTAGGTATGGGTGTGGGTTAAAATACTGTGTGTGTGTGTGTTATAGTGTGTGTGTATGTGTGCGGGGAGGGGGGGTAGTAGTGCTGTACGGTGTTTACGTGTGAGTGTGTTTACATGTGCATGGGTATAGAGCATAATATGTTGTGTGATATTATTTTACCGTACCTTATAAAACACTCACCGTTGAATCTAGGATATCAATAATCTACAATATTTTCATAGAACTGCGATTTCCTATGACACAATAAGTACAGTACATTTTTGCCTCTCTTCTCACATTGGAATTTACTTACCTCTTTTTTTTATTATTGTCGCTCCCTAATAGTTGTCCAAATGATAATGTTGAATGTTGTTCGTAATCCAAATAGTCAAAATAATAATAATATTGATGAAAATATTAATAAACGAATATATGCATAAAAGAAAAAGAAAATTAAAAAGATAAATATGATAATATGACTATATATAGTTCTGTAAATAAAGATAAGTTGATCAATACATAAAGAAGATAAATAGATAAACACATTCCTCTTCATAATATATCGGGACATATTTCCATCCATCTATTATGATTGTAAAGTACACACATCTATCATAAGACCAATGCATACAGGATAGAGTCATCAGCTTATTATGCATAGGGAAATAACTATCCTCACCCTGTGTACTAAACTACCACTCCGCAGTTAACAAGGTAATTAGGGGGTGTTAATTGACGTGGGAGGCAGAGTTATGACAGGGAGGCAGAAAGGGAGGGAGAGATATTATGTACTCCTCATCCTCCTCTTTTTTCTCCTCCTCCTTTTCCTCCTCCTCCTTTTCCTCTTTCTCCTTTTCAACCTCCTCCTCCTCCTTCTCATTCTCCTCTTCTTCCTTTTCCTCCTTCTCCTTTTCCTCCTCTTCCTCCTCCTCCTCACTTTCTCTCCCCTCTTCCTTCATTCCCTCCTTCGCCTGTTTTCTGTCTCCTATATACACACTCCTTTTCCTTCTCCCTCCTTGTTCTAGGTTCGTTAATATTGTGGCTATTATCATATTGTTTTTATTTATCATGTTTGCTATTTATGTGAATGCTTCTTCCTTTTATTATACATCCATCAGTGTCTCAGAGAATCACCTCAGCATTAACCATCTATCTATTTCACTATTGATCTATCTATCTATCTATCTACTTGGCTTCTTCCTTTCATGTCTCAACTTTATTAACCTTTCCTCTCTCTATCTCTCTCTCTCTCTCTCTCTCTCTCTCTCATCCCCCCGACCCATCTCCCTAATCTCTTCTTGTCTCTCCTTGTTCTTTCTTCCTCGGCTTTGCTTTTCAAGATTGTAGATAAAGACAGTATCGCTGGCGGTGACACAAGAAACAGAGATCGTGTCGCAATGTTGGCGATGAGTCGGGATGTGTGTGTATGTCTGTGTGTGCGCGCGCTTATATATTTGTGTTGTTACTCTGTGTATTTGTATGTTCTTATGTGTATGAGTGTGCTTATTGTGTTTCAGAGCTTATTAGTGTGTGTGTGTGTGTGTGTGTGTGTGTGTGTGTGTGTGTGTGTGTGTGTCAGCTTATTATTGTGTGTGTGTGTTCTTATGTGTGTGAGTGTGCTTAATTGTGTTTCAGAGCGTATTATAGTGTGTGTGTGTGTTTCAGAGGGTATTATAGTGTGTGTGTGTGTGTGTGTGTATGTGTGTGTGTGTGTGTGTGTGTGTGTCGCAGCTTATTATTGTGTGTATGTGTTCTTATGTGTGTGACTGTGCTTAATTGTGTTTCAGAACGTATTATAGTGTGTGTGTGTGTGTGTTTCAGAGCGTATTATAGTGTGTGTGTGTGTTCCCGTCCCACAATGTCAACAAATAAACACACTATTGCCACATCTCGGAGAACCAGCCAGCTACTTACCTATATCTATACCAAAGGACACTATTGTATGTATGTGTACGGTGGAAATTATTACGTGTTATTTTCCCCACCCTTTTTTCCTACCTTTTGGTCTTCCTTTGTACCAGTCAATTTCCTCCTCTCCCTTTCTAACTTTATGGTGGTAGTGGTGGTGATGGTAGTGATGGTGAGTTCTGTGTGTGTGTGTGTGTGTGTGTGTGTGTGTGTGTGTGTGTGTGTGTGTGTGTGTGTGTGTTGCTAACTCCTTCGTCGATACCATCTCCAGATTCTAACCCTGGACGTACAGACACGGACAGTAATTTCTGATACACTCCTTCCCCAACCCACAGATTGTAAACAACTGTATATAGAAATGATAAGAGTGTGTGTGAGTGGAGGTTGTGTCGTGTGAGTGAGTGAGTGGGAGTGAACCGTCTCTTATTACCCTTTTCTTTCTCGTGTTTCTGAGCCACTTTTTGTCGTTTCTGCTGACAAAAGCTTAAACAGTGAGTTAGTAAAACGAAAACACTTCTCAAGATTCGTATACTGTATATTATTATTATATTATTCAGTCACTGTAACGTAACTATTTTATTGTATGATATTTGCGTATAGTATAACTTACGAAATAAAAAGGATGAAAATTGCTGCTTTGTAGAGTACAAAATAAAATTCTTGGTCAGAAACTATTGTCCATAGCTGTACTGCTCACATCCCCAGCTTCATAACACGTTCTAATTCCTACTCTGGTTGCTGATGTCTACTCTTGGTGTTAATTGGAGGTGAACAGGGGTAAGCACAGGCGAGCACAGGTGTATAGAATCAAAGTATTTTTGATAGAGGCAAGCAAAAGATAGGCTAAAAGGCAAGCACAAAAGAGCAGAGGCACTGAGGCAAAGCACAAAAGTTCAGAAACAAGCAAGTACAGGCAGTGGCAAAAGGAGGAAGTACAGTAGGCTGACAAAAGCATGCATGCACCTTGGAGCAAACACATATATAGCAGAGATAAACAGAGAAGAGTAGAAATAAGTAGAGTCAAGCACAGGCAGATCAAAGTAGACAGATACAAACAGGCGAGCAGGGGTAAGCAGAAATATAGATCCGAGTAAGCATTATCAAGCAAAGGCAGACAGAGGCAGGCAGAGGCAGGCAGTTTTACAGCAGACTATCATCCCACTGTAAGATGAGAGGGGTAGATGTCTGTCTCTCTTGATCCATCAGTGATAAAGCTTTGTGTGAGAGAGAGAGAGAGAGAGAGAGAGAGAGAGAGAGAGAGAGAGAGAGAGAGAGAGAGAGAGAATATGATAGGGAGTAACATGTTCTGAGTACTTTCAGCCACAATGACAATTGTTCTCTCTATCTTCGCACTTTTTTTATATTTATTCTTGCTACATAAGTAATATTTTTTCGTTTATTTTGATGTCACAAACACAATCCCCAAGGAACAGAAATACCGACGTAACTACGAGGTGTCCACACAAGTTAATAACTGCTTGTCTATAACTGCTGTGAAAAATAAAATGACCGAAAAAAAAGATAAAATGAAATACGTAGCGTCCCTCAGCAATTGTCACCTCCCATATCGATTTTCTGATAAGACGTTTTTGGACAATGTGGTTACATAGTTACACAGAGCTCTCATAATCCCACGTTTTTTTCCATGTGTGGGTGTAATTGCACTGATTCTAAGGTGTAATTAATATTTTTACTTATAGTAGGAAAAAGTTTGCTATAATCGTTACAGAGAGGGGGGAGGGGTAGATTATGTTTGTGTGCGTGGGTGCGTGCGTGCGTGGGTGCGCGCGCCGCCAGGGGCACCATAAGTGTGACTGGTGACCGAGGTTGTAGTAATAAACACAAGTGTCCGAATCAGACAACACAAACCATGAAACCCAACCTCTACAGGACCAGTGTTTTATTGTGGGTGTAAAATATTATTGTGGGTGACTCTTCCTCCATCCCTTCTACTCTTCCTCCATCCCTTCTACTCTTCCTCCATCCCTTCTACTCTTCCTCCATCCCTTCTACTTTTCCTCCATCCCTTCTACTCTTCCTCCATCCCTTCTACTCTTCCTCCATCTCTTCTACTCTTCCTCCATCCCTTCTACTCTTCCTCCATCCCTTCTACTCTTCCTCCTTCCCTTCTACTCTTCCTCCATCCCTTCTACTCTTCCTCCATCCCTTCTACTCTTCCTCCATCCCTTCTACTCTTCCTCCATCCCTTGTACTCTTCCTCCATCCCTTCTACTCTTCCTCCATCCCTTCTACTCTTCCTCCATCCCTTGTACTCTTCCTCCATCCCTTCTACTCTTCCTCCATCCCTTCTACTCTTCCTCCATCCCTTCTACTCTTCCTCCATCCCTTCTACTTTTCCTCCATCCCTTCTACTCTTCCTCCATCCCTTCTACTCTTCCTTCATTCATCTCTCCTTATCTTCCCCCATCCTTCCTCTTCCTCTATGCCTTCTTCTCTTTCTTCATATCCGTATTGCACCCTTAGCCTTATCTCGATACATCCCTCTTGATTTAATATGACATTGACTAAATTAGTTACCGATGGCAGGATACGTGCAGGGTGACGTCAGGAGTGATGATGGAATGGCGTGGTGATGGAAGGATGATAGAGTAGTGATGGCAGGATGGCTGAGTGATGAAGGGATGATAGAGTAGTGATGGCAGGATGGCTGAGTGATGAAGGGATGGTAGAGTAGTGATGGTAGGATGGCTGAGTGATGAAGGGATGGTAGAGTAGTGATGACAGGATGGCTGAGTGATGAAGGGATGATAGAGTAGTGATGACAGGATGGCTGAGTGATGAAGGGATGATAGAGTAGTGATGGTAGGATGGCTGAGTGATGAAGGGATGATAGAGTAGTGATGGTAGGATGGCTGAGTGATGAAGGGATGATAGAGTAGTGATGACAGGATGGCGTAGTGATGGAAGGGATGGTAGAGTAGTGATGGCAGGATGGCTGAGTGATGAAGGTATGATAGAGTAGTGATGGCAGGATGGCGTAGTGATGAAGGGATGATAGAGTAGTGATGGCAGGATGGCTGAGTGATGAAGGGATGATAGAGTAGTGATGGCAGGATGGCTGAGTGATGAAGGGATGGTAGAGTAGTGATGGCAGGATGGTTGAGTGATGAAGGGATGATAGAGTAGTGATGGCAGGATGGCGTAGTGATGAAGGGATGATAGAGTAGTGATGACAGGATGGCTGAGTGATGAAGGGATGATAGAGTAGTGATGGCAGGATGGCTGAGTGATGGAAGGATGATAGAGTAGTGATGGTAGGATGGCTGAGTGATGAAGGGATGATAGAGTAGTGATGGCAGGATGGCTGAGTGATGAAGGGATGATAGAGTAGTGATGGCAGGATGGCTGAGTGATGGAAGGATGATAGAGTAGTGATGGCAGGATGGCTGAGTGATGAAGGGATGATAGAGTAGTGATGACAGGATGGCTGAGTGATGAAGGGATGATAGAGTAGTGATGACAGGATGGCTGAGTGATGAAGGGATGATAGAGTAGTGATGACAGGATGGCTGAGTGATGAAGGGATGATAGAGTAGTGATGGCAGGATGGCTGAGTGATGAAGGGATGATAGAGTAGTGATGGCAGGATGGCTGAGTGATGAAGGGATGATAGAGTAGTGATGGCAGGATGGCTGAGTGATGAAGGGATGATAGAGTAGTGATGGCAGGATGGCTGAGTGACGAAGGGATGATAGAGTAGTGATGGTAGGATGGCTGAGTGATGAAGGGATGATAGAGTAGTGATGGCAGGATGGCTGAGTGATGAAGGGATGATAGAGTAGTGATGGCAGGATGGCGTAGTGATGACGGAATGGCAGGATGTATTATATAGTGCAGGAGTGATGCGTGTACTTAATTGAATATCTTTCATGGTTAATTATTGTCCTGGTTTGTTTGATTATTTTATACAGACTAAACTTGATGACTATACACTCGTCAGGGATGATTGCTGTCCCACCTCTCTATCACCTTCTCCCTTGTCTTATAACAGGGTCTTCCAGGCCAACCTCTATCTTGCGGAATCTGACACTTTTATCAACCTTTGGTCCAATGGAATTTAGAATGAATAGATATTATTCCTAAAATAATATACTGCTTACCTTACATGCGTATGGTGATACTACCATTTTGCCTTGAATATATAAATCATAAAATAAATATACGGTTGCAGTGACTACATGCACTTCGGTTAATACCTCAAATATCGATCTACTGTATGCAATAGTTCCCATTAACGCCAGTTAATGATTAGTCAGTTCTTTAATAGGCATTGTCACATTTCTTTGTCAGAGGGTCGCTGGGCTGCATAACAGATTTCCCCCTCGAGAGGATAATGAACAGAGGAAGTGTGAAGTATGCGTTAGTTAGTGTGATGGAACCTGTGAGTTACGATATTAAACCAGAGATTGTTAGTCTTATCTGTGAGTGATGTAGAGGCCCAACCCATGTCAAGTGGTCCGTTAGGTTTTAAGCGATTTGGAAGCTACTTAATTTTATCAATCTGTGCCACAAAACAGCATTTATACTGAGGGAGGCTATGCGATAAATTGAATGATATTGATTAAGTGAAGTAACCTGCTGTGTGAAATTAGGAGGTTATTGAATTCTCCAGACTGTGGCAGGAACCGGAATCCCTCAGTAGGAGATTACATAGGGATGTGTTTTATGACAGAGTTTGGAGGGCTACCTAGGCTCCAAAATGCTCTCACAAAAACAGGTTACATCCCATCATAAAAACTGCACCATAAAAGCAGACTATATAATACATATTGAGGAAGTGGAAGTGAAAGGTAATAACTCCTCCATGCAGCCTGCACCACAAAACAATTAACACCTACATGAGAGGAGTATAGTAACGTGATTGAATTTGAAGGAATCACTGGACTTCAATTTTACCGATACAATCTTCTAAGGTCCCTGTACAATGAAAAGCAAAACAAACTCGTGTCTAGAAAATTGGCGAAGACATCTGGTAAATAACGAACCATTCGACCTTGGTGTGTATTTGTGACCTGAGTGTCAGTGTGGTTCGCTCTACGTCAGTAATTATTGGACTGTACTGTACATTTACATTGACATGAGTTATATTCTTTCATATCACACTAGCAGAAGTACCCAGCTATCATAATTCATAAAATGCAAAAATCATGCCATTTGTCGGTAGAATTTTTACAAGTTTATGCGAGTATCGAGGCAATTTTCCGTCAGAGAGTTGAAATGTGAGATTCTAAGTAATTTTCCGGCGTAATGGTTAGTGTATGGGAAATGTTTTTGCTTCTCCTGTGAACACCTTACGTGATATCCCATTTTCAGGGAACATGTGCAGGTTTGTGTAAAATTTCACCGTAAAATTTTCAATATTGTGGCCAGTGTACCGTGGAATAATAGTAAAACAATTAAAATGAGAAACACCACCAGCATCACAGTTGCATGGCTGTAACTTAAATACTGGACTGTATTATAAAAAAATACCCGATGAATTGTTTTTTCTCAGACGTAGCCTACCAACAAATGACCAGACAGACACTCAACACTCGGGGTTACTATGATAACCTTAGGGCACACCGTGACGATGTTCTTGAATACGAACCTGAAGAGACGCATGCAGGTGTTGGGAGTGAGCTTCGGGCAGGGAGGAAAAAAATACAGAGAAAACATATTACATAATAACACAATCATCCTTCTACTGCCTCGCCGTCTGCGTTATCTCCCTCTAGGTCTTTAATTACACCCCCCAGATGCTATCAAGGCAGCGAGGGAGAGGGAGAGGGGGGTGTTAGGGTTAATAAAAAAGTGAAGACACCACCACCACTATCATCTTTATCTATGTTATCAGCTCAGTTGTCTTATCCTTCCACCACCAACGCAGTCATCCACTCATTTCAATCCATTTTTTTTTTTTTTTACCAGTCTCGAGAACTCACACAGAGATGGGCATGGTGGTGGTGGTGGTGATGGTGGTGGTTCGTGGTAATATAGGGATGATGATGGTGGTAGTTGTGGTGGTGGTGGTGGTAGAAGTGGTGATGGAGATGGTGGTAGTGGTAGAGGTGATGGTAGTAGAGTAGCCTAAGTGGTGATAGCGGTTGTGGCAGTAATGGTAATGAGGGTTGTAGTAGTAGATAAGGTGGTGATGGTGGTGGAAATAGTGATGATGATGGTGGTGGTGGTGGTAGTAATGGTTGGTAGTAGTAGTAGTAATGGATGGTAGTAGTAGTAGTAGTAGTAATGGATGGTGATAGTAGTATTAGTAGTAGTAAAGGATGGTAGTAGTATTAGTAGTAGTAAAGGATGGTAGTAGTATTAGTAGTAGTAGGCTAGTTGTGTTGCCGTGTTTTTTATATATTTCTTTTTATCAATACTCAAATCTGGAATCTGTGAGAACAAAAGCCTCGGTTGAAACTCTTCCCAAGGGGGTATATATAGCCTGCAGTGATGCTGGTATATAGTACACTTTAAGCGTTTTGATGCCCCTTCAGACCCGAGCCATTCCCTTTGCTCATTTAATCTATCTATCCTTTCCTTTTTCCTTCATGCTTGCCTTCCCTTCTATCTGTTTCTTTCTCCTTTATGACTACAAGATATTTCTGACGTAGCATAGTCTTCATTTTTTTTTATTATTTTTTTTTTTTTTACTTTACACTTTTACTTTACATTTTTTATTTTTTTTTATTTTTTTTTTTTACTTTACACTCACTCAGTTGGAACCACTTCACCGCTTTATTTATATGATACAAAGAAGAAAGTATATAGCAAAAAAACATTATAATTTTCCCTCCTCACGACTCGAATTAGTAAGTCTTTGATAACAGGAATCTTAGGCGTTACCAACTTACCACGACCATGCCAACCAGACACACATAATAACACCAACAAACTGGCAATTTTTTCACAACATTACGGGATGCAATGAGGACAAGACTAACCCGACCAACTTGACCCGAAGAACAAGAATACAGATGGACCAAAGTCATGATTAGTGTCATAGAAAAAATATTTACCATTTATTTCATATTGCCCATTTTTTTTTATTATTATTGTTATTATTATTATTATTATTATTATTATTTTTATTATTATTATTATTATTATTATTATTATTATTTTTATTTATTTATTTATTTTTTTATTCCAAATGCGTACAAAACACAAACTCTTAGAAATTGAACCTTAGAACAGGAATACGTATGGTTGATATTTCGTTGCGGGTATGTTTGCTCTGCCCCCCCCCCCCCCCCCCCACACACACACAGAAATGTTTAAGGGACCCTGTAATGTAGTCAGAAAATTGTAGGTAAATGAGCCCTTCAAATATTGCCTCGAAACATCATGCACCTCTATGGAAAGAGTCTGTTTCGTGGCATGGTCAGGAGGAATGCATAAGTCATACTGAAGGCTCCTTTTTATAGTCGGGGTAGAACATGTAAGGTGGAGAAGAGAATACATAATAAATAGTCTTCCATTCATAACACACATAAGATAATTTATTTATTTATTTTCCCACTCAAGCTCATAATGGTAGAGTAGCATCTGATTGGTTTGTTGGTGCTTGGTTCCTAATCTCTGGGTATATACGTGGCTGGCTTGGACCAATCACAGTGAGTCCTTTACGATATCGAATGTGGATATTTGTGTACTGTTGTGTATATAAATGAATATAATGGTCTGTAATCTATTATATCTGTTATCTTCATGGCATGGCATTTGTTTTCATGTTTACAGAAGCGTGACTGAGAATTTATTACACAGTACACAACATCATTATTATCCCCACACCTGTTGTTTTCATCGTTGTCATCATCATCATCATCATCATCATCATCATCAATTGGCATGTTACTATCAATGTCAACATCATCATCATCTTCATCGTCGTCATCATCATCATCATCATCATCATCATCAATTGGCATGTTGCTATCAATGTCAATATCATCATTATCATCATTCATAGGCATGTCATTATCATTATCGTCATACCATTGTCATCATCACCACTATATCAACACCATCACCATCACTCAGAGATTAATTCTGGTCCGAAGTGAACGCCAAAACCCTCAAAATATTGCCCACAGTTTATTTGTAATCTTGTGTGTTTGATAAGGGGGCATTGTTTAATCCCTCTAGTTTTATCCAACATAGACGTAGCTTCATTAATTAATATAGGAGACACTCTATTCCAAGCACAATGACCATCTATAATAACAGGTAGATGAGAGTAACTAAGGTGCTAATCTAACCTGAGTCGAATGGAGGTGGACTCAGAAATATTGCTCATGCCTCTCTCTACCTTCAGTGATTATTTCTTTAAAAACCACCATTAATGGGGTGATATATTCATTCCACCATTAAAAAATATTAGTTTCCTATGACTTATATTGTCCACCATTATATGATTTACGTCAGTGATGTAATAATGGCATGACTAATCCACTAGGCGGCGCGCAAATGGAAAATAGACACGTGGAGAGTTACTTATCTCCCTAAACTATGCCTCAAAAACCAGGTCACCCTCTTTCGCATTTTGAGGTAATCTTTTTCATGGCATAACTTGGAGATATGGCCCTCCAAGACAGTCTCCTACAATAGACAACCCCCTCCATATCAAAAGATCCTCCTCAAATCGTGTGTGTGTGTGTCCATGCAAATCCATCTGAGAAATCCACTTTGCAATATCATCGTTATTATAGTGGTCCACAAATGGTTGGTGGCATATTTGCATAATCGATGTTGTAGATAGGCGAGTAAATGATTGGAGATGTGCACAAGTTACCCCGTGTAAGATTTAGTACTCCTGAGAGTTTTTGGCCAAAATTGTTGACAAAAATCTGCATAAAGAGCAAGTTAGGCGACGTCAGCATTAACCTTTTTAACATTTTTTGGGGTAAACACACCAAAATACAACATCTAAATAACAAATTACCTGATGTGAACCTCAATATCTTGTGCCGTTTTGGGCAGAACGATTATGAATAATGTAAAGATTATAGAGTACTGAAGGAACAACTGGCTGTCTACCATCCTAAAATACTGCTTAACTGGCAACCCCGCCCAATGCCTTGTTACAGTCACAAGCAAAAGTCGTGCATGTTCCCACCACTCAGAAAGAAGGCTGAGTGGAGTGTTCCATTGGCTTTATGTGCAACAATATTATCCTGCATGTATGGATATCATTACGTATACATGACGGTCTAGAATTCCCATGAGAGCCACATTTTGTAAATATCACAAACCATGCTATACATATTTTAACCCAGGAACGATGTGGCTTTCCATGTTTAGTATTCACCACGAAAGTATTGTTTATGGGGTAATTGAAAGTGTTACGAAGTATTGTTCTTTGTGCGTCTGTAGTTTTAATCTCCTACAAATCAAATAGTTTGGTATTAATCCAAAGAGAAAGTGCTACAAGAGTATTCAGCCATTGTAGTACAAAGATTATAACCAGCTCTGGTTGGACGCGACTTTTTTGTTCCTGACTGGACGTAAAATATATCCTCGGAAATAACTGAGTGAAGCCTCATCGCCTGTGATAACATCGACCTGCTATCGCTCTCATCTTATCTCACAATTTCGCATAAAACGAAGAGGAAAATTGAAAGATGAAAGAATTGTAGGATCCACAACTGCGATACTGGTTCTTGTGAGTTACTAGATAGATTTTTAGCCTATACTGTAATCGTAGCACTGGTTGATATTCATAAAGTATGGTAGTATTTCAGAATGGGTGGGGAGGTAGACTACAGTAGCTGTCAGTAGTTCGTCCCTAGGATTATCAACCCATGGAATTCATATCAGACCCGTTTGAGAGGTGATGTTAAGAGGGTTGTCTCGTGTAGCCAGATTGGAGGGCTATAGACTACTCCAAACTGTACTAAACCTATATATACCCGTACATAAATAAATAAATAAATAAATAATAATAAGAAAATATACCAGTAAATAATTCATTATTATAATAAATTCTTTTAAATTTAAGTACACTTTTCCCCCCGACATACTTTGGAGGAATCAGTAGCCTTCAGCAGATTGACGGATTCATGGGCACCTTAGCACACTTTCACAACACTCATATTTGTTGGACATAAAGCTTCCCACCAGTTACACACACACACACACACACACACACACACACACACACACTCTCTCTCTCTCTCTCTCTCTCTCTCTCTCCTCTCTCTCTACTCTCTCATCTCTCTCGTCTCTCTCTCTCTCTCTCTCTCTCTCTCTCTCTCTCTCTCTCCTCTTTCTCTCTCTTTCACACACACACACACACACACACACACACACACAGATTTGGGATTGAAGACAGAACGATCGATTGGTCCATGTTTGTCACTTAATGGCTGCAGAGGGTAGACCAAAAAACCGGTTTAACGATTATTCTTCACTTTGGAGAAACTAATTTATCATAGGTATCATCTGTCGCCCCTAACACCGTCCCCTCACCCCTCACGACCCCTTCCCTTCCCTGGATCACGTCTGTTTTATATTAAGGGACTCTGTGATGTAGTCAGAAAATTGGAGATAAGTGAGTCCTTAAAATATTGCCACGAAACACCACCTATAGGGAAGGGGGTTGTTTCGTGGTATGATCAGGAGGAATCAGAAGCCTCCAATTTTCACACACGATCACAGGGTCCTTAATATGGTGACAGAATTAATAAAGTGTTGCTTACTCGCTTCTGTGTGGGGAACCTCTCTCTTCTCTACACTACACTTTTTCACATGCACACACATCCACATAATTACACACACACACACACACACACACACACACACACACACACACACACATGTATGTTTGTTTGTATATATACTGTGTGAGGTGAATAGGGATAAGAAAAAGGGGTAATAAAGGTACGGAGGAAATTTGAGGTTGGTTTAAAATGAGGAGAGAGGAGGAAGTTTATATAATGTCCAAGTCCCAGATGAAAAAGTGTGATTATTATTGAAGGAGACTGTTATTACAACGCCCATATGAGTCAGCAAGGCTTGAGAGGGTTAATGAGAGTACACACGCGAGGAGATACCGAGGGAACAGAAAGGTAGTTGGGTGTGTCCTTCTCCTCCTTCTAATCCCCTTATTAATTAGTAAAATATCTTAACTCTCGTATCATCTTGCACGCAACTTCCTACTCCCACTACTACTACAAATTTAATTCTTTTATCAACCATCTAAGACTAACAGTAAATGCTAATACTAATACTAATATTATTAACACTAACATCATTAGTATACTATTAATTCTACTATATCTAATACTAATGTTGATATTACTACTTATTCTAATACTAATATTAACACTAACAGCATTAGTATACTATTAATTCTCTTATAAAATACTAATATTGATACTAGTGCATATTCTTTTGCTTATACATTATTCTATCTCTGTTTATACCACTACCAACACTATCCATTATCACTACTACTATTGCTACTATTACTACTACCATTGCTTCTATTATTATACCTACTACAGCTATACTATTACTCTATTACATACTACGACTACTACTACTACTACGAATACCACCACCACCACCACCACCACCACAGTTACAAGGACTCAAGGAACTAAAAACTAGCCTCATTAGTCTGTCCAAAATTCAGTGCCCACAGTGTCCAGTGTGTCTCCTGAGGCTGGGTCAAAATATAATCTTCCCGAGCCCTTTAATTAAACCAAGCTCTATGTAATCGAGAAGGCCAGAAAATCAATATGCGTGTCCCTTATCAAGACAGGAGGTAGCATTAGAATTCCAGGTTGTAAAATAGCCCGGATAATCTAAACGAGGATGTCCTGTATCGGGCATAATGGAATTAAACCTGGATCATATTTGGGAGTGTCTATTACTACTTTTTTTTTTTTTTTTTTTTCTATTATGGAAATATGTAGTAAACTGTCATATGGTAAATTTTTGTGAGGGTGTGATTTCATGCAATGGACATATGTGGTAAATTATCCTTTTTTTCTTTTTTACAATGCAAATACATACGGTAGCAAATTGTTTTAGGATATTGTCTTTGTAAAATTGGAAGGAGTATGCAAAGTAATTTCACTGTAATAAGCACTAAACTTGTACATTTGACACAGTATTCTCATTTCATATTTGGAACTGTACCAACCCCAAATGAGACAACGTAAGTTAACTATTAACTTTATATTTATAATTCAACCGAGTCATATTATGTTGTCCCAAATTTCGAAAATCCAGAGCAAATTTACAGTTTGTTGGAAAAGCACGCACATATTAATTGCCTCTGTTTAAATGTACAGTACATTGACAATCTACATGTTCAATCGACCCATTAATTATTCTCAATGTTAGTGATTTTCTGTAATTTGCTGTACCAGACGCACCTGTTTTGTCTCTTAATGATTCAGTCCCATGGTAATTGTTATACATTTACTTGTCTTCTCATTTAACTGTGTGGAGTTAGGGCATCCAATCAGTGGGGCGAGACTGTTATGACCCAAGTAACCACAACAAGTAGTGTAAAATAATATGAACAAATTACCCCGAGCCAAGAAAGCTACTCACTAGACCACAATCGTTGGTTTAAAGTCCGATTCCCGGGCGAGGTAACTTACTCACTGACATGTTAGTCTGTATATAGTTAGTAATAAAAGTCGTGTGGTATTCCATCATCTAAGTCAGTGGGACGAGACTGAACTCAGTATCGTACAGTCAAAACAAAAGTGTAGGCTATGTGTAAACTTCCCCAAGAGACATGTAATCAATCACAAACTTTCCTAAATATTACAGCTCTTGTGGAAAATGAAGACAGGCTTATGTTCTTTATATAATCATGTATGTGTGATTAAAAACAGACGGATCCTGACACCACAAGCCAAGCTATTTCTTCACTAAGCTCTGGCTGGCGGCAGGGCGCGCAACATTTATTTTGTGAAGTGCTCAAGCGGGGAAGCAAGTCATCGTACAGAAAGGGTCTCATCGTATTGCCTCCTTCCGTCCTGGGTGGGCTGCAAATTATGGATCGCGAGTGCACATCTTATCAAGTGAGTCATACTTATCAGATGAACCAATTACCAAGATGAAAATGTACGGTCACGGTCAAAAGTCCCTTCCCTCCCGTCTGGTGGTGTGGGGGAAACTCTTGAGCTTCACAGTGGCGCCAGTGGACAAAAATGCCATCAAGAGTTCATTAATCTTGAGGTTCAAAGTTAAGCAGAAAAGGGCGTCTCATTAACGACATAGTAAGTCTTCAGAATCGTGGCGCCATAACACCTGAGAGATGATGAAACTTTTGACGATGGTTGTACTTCGGGTGTGATGGGGGAAGGAAGGTTTAGTCATTAACTTCTGAGACATTTAGATTAGGGATATCAAGGGAGCGGGAAAAATTGAATAGAATTACATGGCATCGCTCGAGGGCGTGTATAGATAGACAGTGAGGATATTGCTGAGTCATCAAAACACAGGCTGTGTGGACACACCGTGACAAAAGATAAATTACTTAAGAACGCAGAGAAGGTGAGAGGGAGGGAGGGAGGGAGAGTAGTAGGGAAGGAGAAGGGGAATAGGGAGGAGGAGGTGGAAGGGAGGGAAGGATGGTGATGATGAGGGAGGGAGAGAGGGAGGGGAAGTAAAGGATAGAGAGAAGAGTTACTGATATGGAGAGAAAATGATGGTGATGATGAGAGAGGTTATCATTTATTGTATCAATTGTTGATAGTTACACTCAACCATATAAAAAAAACTCTTGGAATAATTCACCTCAGTGATTTCTAGGACTGTGATATAAAGGGTATAAGATGATGCCTGCTTTAATTTTGAGGCAACTGAAGCCACCAAAGTAGGAAAAGACGTATGACCAACTTCGGTGCTGTTGTATTGTTGTACAGTGCTCCGTTTGGAGGAATCTGTAGCCTCCAATTCTCGGACGATATTCTACCTACCAGAAAAGGATTCTTGCACAATATATCCTACTTTATACCGTAAACAACGTTCTCGGACAGTGTAAACAACATCCTCGAAAGATATCTTACCTACCGTCGTAACAAAATTCTCGGACGATATCCTACAATGCCTTAAATAAAATTCTCTTAATTATAATATACCGTCAACATAATTTTGTATATATTAAAAACTCGTTGACATGTCCAGCACTGAGAGTTGATTGTGTTTAAAGTGTTGATGTGATGAGTTTATGTGTCTTCTGTCGTGAGAGGAATTATCGTTACTCGTATAATTTAGCATCATATTAGAACAACAAACACAGTGACACAACCGGTGTTCCCCCACTGATCAGCCCACCCCTCCAGTAGAACGTGATTGTACAGTCAGTGACAAAAGTTCGTTCCCATCCTCCCCACACCCACCCCACTTCCTTGCTATTGCCAAAGAAGTTCACAGACTCTTGAATGTGTAACAGTGGACTGGTGGATGATATGGAACTCTTGAGATGTGGAGTAAATCAGGTACAGTCGGCCTCAAGAGCATTGGTTAAAAGGGGTTCTTATTCTACACATACTGTAGGCATTGTTCTGCTGACTGATTCAAGTATTACACAAATAACATTACTAAAAGTGTTTTGTTAGAAAATTAATATACAATTTTTTTTAGTTGTTACGAACCCTTGATGTAACAGTGGTGGATACGAATTCCTGGGGTCGACTGTACATGTCACACTCAGAAGCAAAAGTAGTGTTCGCTGCCACCACCTTCTAGAACACTTCAGCTTAGTAAGTATATAACATGGCTTTTTGTAGAGTATCAGTTTGTTGTTATCTCTCTCTCCCACATGACACTCGTGGGAAATATACACGGGGTTTGTACTCTAGTGGCCTTGCTTGGGTGATAAATAGTAGATTAATAACAGTGTTTTTAGGTGGCATCATACACGACTATTGTTGATGTTTACACAATATATTCAAGGGTCTATGAATATCGCAGCTTGATCTTATTAACTCTTTTTCCATCTCCATTATCTCAATTTCCCATTTGTCTCTATTTAGCTCAGTTCAAAAAAATGCTGTAGAAATACTTATATCCAGAAAGGTCAAGTGTCGAGAATAAAGATAAAAATAAAACAGCAAGCAGGAGAAAGAGGGACGACACAAGCAAGCATTTTCTCTGTCGACCGAACAGGAATAGGATGGAGAACCCTGACCTGCCAATATTGATCTTTATATCTGATTCAGGGTTTAATATCTAGCATCTTGACACCGCGGGGAAATATGCATCCTTGTAATCCTATGTAATCATGACTCATTATTTGCAAGTCTCTGTCTCTATATATGTATAGTATTCTTCACACTTGAGTAGTCACTCACACACACACACACACACACCACACACACACACACACACACACACACACACACACACACACACACACATCCACAGGAAAGGCACAAAGCAACACTTAAACGTACACACACACACACACATTTTCCAGACACACACACACACACATTATGACACCACACAGGAAAGACACAAACACACCTATTTGTACACACACACACACACACACACACACACACATTAAAGCACCACACAGGAAAGGCACAACACATACTTATTCGTACAGGCACAAAAAGCAAGCACACACACACACACACACACACACACACACCACACAGGTTAGACAGACCAATATTACGATCAGACAGATGGAAGTTTCGTGCTGGAATCCAGAAGAAAAAAGTTGAACGCAGAGGAAAAATATTATAATTATGACATGCGTAAACAAAAGATATATACAAGTAAACAAGCTTGATTATATTGAAAAAGCAAAAAAAAAAAAAAAAAAAAAAAAAAAAAAAAGATCTAGGTGTCCGCGGGTTCTAGAGATGCTTAGCTTAGTTATTATTTCGACTGCACTTGATTACACCTTAGTTGAATAAAATTGTCATGCGTCACTATGATCATTATTATGGTGACGTCACTGGTAGGATAATTGGTTATAGAGATATATTGCAAATAATTTGTTTTTAACTCGTTCTCTAACATTTAATAATAATAATAATTATTTGGAGTTGGCAATCGTACATTAATGTGTGTGTGTGTACGAAAAAGTATGTGTCGTGTCTTCCTGTGTGTGTGTGTGTGTGTGTGTGTGTGTGTGTGTGTGGTGTGTGTGTTGTGTGTGTGTTTGCTTGCTTTGTGTACCTGTATGGAATAAGTATATGCGTTGTGTCTTTCGTGTGTGTGTGTGTGTGTGTGCTTGCTTTTTGTGTCGGTATGAATAAGTATAAGCTTTGTGTCTTTCCTATGTGTGTGTGTGTGTGTGTGTGTGTGTGTGTGTGTGTGTGTGTGTTCGCGCAAGGAAACGGATCATTCTGTATATCAGTCGTGTGCTGCTCATGTGCCATTGGTGCTTTTGACGTCCGCCTTGAGTAATTGTGTGTTAACGTTCATATTATGTCACTGAGATGAATGTAATGTCAGTCAGTGGCCAAATGATCCCTCCCACGAGCCATCATCATCATCATCATCGTCGTATTCTTCTTTATTGTCAAGGTCATCAGTGTCATCATCATCATATGTTCTTGCCATTGTCATCATCATCGTCGTCGTCGTCGTCCTTTTCAGTCATCAAGTCATCAGTGTCATCGTCATCATATTGTTCTTGTTCATCATCATCATCGTCGTCGTCATCTTTCAGTAAACAGGGAATGGACAAGTTGAGCGGTTATTAAATTGTCTCAGTTTCATTCATCGTCCGTTTTTGGGTTGAATTTACTCCGTTCAGACACTCAAGAGTTCTCTAATTCCCTGAAAACAGGTTGGAGTACGTAGGTAGCCTCAGATTGGCCCAAAAACGGGAGAAAAGAGTACCCATGTGATATTCCTTCTTGAGTGTGAAAATAATATATGCCCTAGGATAATGGGAGAAGCTATAGGAGACAGAGACAGGTATGGCGAGATGGCATGAGGGAATAGAGAAGGATGGTGGTGGGGGCTAGGGGACTTTGGAGTACAGTGGACAACCAGCAGACAGAGGGAAGTAGGGAATGTTGAGAAAGCTCTTATTGTCCTGAGGTGGACTGACAATAGTTGATGTAATGATGATGTAATCAAATTCATTATTTTTTTAGTGTCTGGACAATAGCGGACATTCCAAGCACGATACAAGAGAAGGTATCCACTTGGGATATGATATACACAAACGTTGGCATTCTCTATTGTCTAGTCAATATAAGCACACCAATCTTGATCACGCTGCTCTTTGAACGCTGAGCTTCGTCTGGAGTTATGTGTAGGCAACTATGTACATCTTATGAGGGAAGAAATATAACCTATACCATAAATCCATCTACCTTCCTGTCAATGTTTATTTCTTCAGTCCTGCTACTTTAGTATTGGAAGAATGGATGGGAAGAATAGTATTAGTTGGAGTCCAAGGTAACTTCTGAAAACTGTCTCAGAAAACGTACAGTCAAACCATTCGTCGTTTGTATCACTATATGGAACTGAGGGAGTGGCTTATATATCATTCCCCGAAACTGTTTAAGAATAAAATCACGTGTTTTACTATCATCCATTATGTTCGATTTATTGTTAGTATTCTTACCCAAAATCAGGCGTATTTTCGTTGGACACTCTGTATTATAATGTCGTCGAAAAGTACAAATCAAGGTTGGCTGCTTTGTCCATTTCGGTTCATCTATATTCCATTCTCCATTTCGGCGGGAGGACAGGCATGGGAGCAATCCAGTATATAATTGACCTCTGTTCCTGTACAATGGCATTTCTCGCAGCTGCTATTCCAGGCCATCATGTGTTTGGGATGCACTTCACTGAGTTCCAAACCAGGTGCGGAGGGCAATATTTGTGTGTCATGTATGTACGGTCGTGGTCAGTACTTCTCGCCCACTCCTAACAAGATTTCGAAACTATACCAGAAATCTCCACGCCTTTTTGGGGCCTGTGTTATCAATAATCGAACCTTGTAAATAATATTGTGATGTCTACTGAATCTCTATTTTGTTAGTTGAAAAGGCGACAACGGCCATAATAGACAGATTGGCAGAAGAAACAACAGAACATTTTGACTCTGACTGTACCTATGAGCAGCAATACTTTTTAAATTTTCAGAAAGCAGATAATCAATTAATAACAATGAACGCCGACGTGTTAAGAAATTATCGTTGTTTACGTCTGCCAGCGGGGATTGATAATTTCCAATGGGTTCGTTTTTTTCTTTGTGTTACGCCAAAATAACTTGATTACCGACTTACAAACCTTACAGAAACTTTGATATAGGATTATTACCAGGAAAATTCCTCTTCTCTTAATAACAACACTTGCGATGAGAAAATTAGTTGCAGTAAATGTGTGTATAACCTTCTGGCTGGTTGTGCCGTTAACCTTCTGCCCAAGCTAATGTAATGACCTTGATCTTTAGTGCGTGTGAACGAAAAAGAGGCCGAACCTTAAATTATAGACGCACTTGTATACAGATTAAGGCTATCTTAATTATTAGAGTAAGATGTGCATTTTGAATAGTGGAAAGGTCCGTCTCTCGTCCTGAATGTATCTGTATTAAAATCTTGTTACCTTTACACTTATTACAACTAAATTCTGGGCTCTGTTGTGTTGTTACTATATAGAAAAAGAATTGGAATGGGATGAGAGTGTGGGAATAGTGTGTGGGAAAGTATTTAGTAACACGAATCAACAATATAACTTTTAACCCACAGAGAGTGCATGAGGTGTTGACAATGATTACTATAAGGATACCACAAAATGTTCTTGGGTCGTGTTTATATCCCTCACCTCAATCCATCGCCTATGTGTTTGTTCACCAAGACTCGCTATATATTCTCATACATCATTAGGGGTGGAAAATGTCAACACACTGAGGACTACATAAATATATCCTCTAAAAGTGCCACTAAACAAACTAGGTATGGCAAGGTAGGCCGCTTCTTGGCGCTGTTAGTAGTGAGTGATGAACCTCTTCCACCCCATCAACATTCAGCCCCCCTAAAGAAGATTTACAACAACAGTGGGGATTAACTTATTTGCTTTACATGGGCTGTTAAACGAATGCATACATGGCTTTGTGGTGTGGCCGGGAGTGGAGGAGGATCTGTTGGCCCACGATATGTTTACTTTTATCTCAGAGGAGTGCTGCAATAACAACAACTAGAAATAAAAACTGAAGCCTCCCTGCAGATGGAACAACAACATAAATTGAAGCCAACGTGTTTAATGGTTTTACAAGTGTGATAAAACAATTCTGCGTCCTTTTGAGTTCGTGTCCGGAAAAAACTTGAGAGCTAATTGATCGAGGCGACGTGTATCAAGCGGCGATGTCATGAACACACACACACACACACACACACACACACACACACACACACACACCATATGCAAAGCTCGTGCGTGCACATATTCACACACTATAAATAGACTCATCACACACACACACACACACACACACACACACGTACACAGAGGCAAGCAGGTAGGCAGGCAATATAACTTGTGTGGCCTACCCAAACAATTAAAGTCAGCAAGAGGTAGATATATGACCGTAAATTAGTCCGTCATTAGAGGTGGAGTGAGTGCGGTGCTTGACTCTTTAGCTGCCTGCCTCACTGGTTGCTTGATGTCTGACCACACACAAAGACAC
>JAWQEG010001526.1:0-90000 GCA_033782935.1 Petrolisthes cinctipes | reverse complement strand
TTTCTCCCTAGATAGAGAAAAGTTGTTTGTTAATTGTTACACAAATATGGATCATTTGTCTCGCTTCCAATAATGTATACTACATTGATTTGACTTGAAGTAACAACATAATGATTTACAAATAATTAAATAATTGCTGGCAGTACACTGGAATTCATTATCTAATATGTTTTATCTCTTCCTCCACTGTCCCTACTGATGACGCCATGACACTTCTCGTGTGTATATGTGTGTGTGTGTGTGGTCACTACTGGACCAGCTTCCATTGTAGTGTTGTGTTTGTATAAATCCTTCTCAACTTCAGCATTACAGTGCTTCAATCTCTGGAGTTTATTATCAAGAAGAACCTTCCACATATTATTGGGTAAAGTGTTTTGTTGTTACTATTAATATTAAATCCTGCACTCAACTATTTTGGATTGTCTTCCTTTGAAATGCTCTGTATTTCTTCATAATCTCTCCCCTCTCTTTATCACTTCCTATCTTTCCTCTCCTATATTCTTCTTTGGTCAGGTTTCTTCTGTGTCAACATACATTCTTTTCTGTACTGAACAGTTGCACCTTGCAAGTCCTCCCTCAATTCTTCTTTGAGTAATAATAAGTACACTTGGACATTGTGAACCAACACTACCAACATTAACCATTACATTGTCAGGTGATATTATAATATTTAATATTGATCATAATAAGTAATTGGGTTGGAGACCAATTTAGTTTTAATAAATACAGTAATGATAATATTAGTAATGTATAGTAAGCCCCCAGGTCCGTGAGTTTAAGGGGGTGCGGGAGTAGGGGACAGGCTTCGGGGGGTTTTGGGGGGTGCGGAATAGGGGACAGGCTTTGGGTGGGTAGAAAGCCTGTCCCCCTACCCCCCCCACCCCCCCTAAGACTGTCCCCCCTATTCCCGCACCTTCCTACACCCCCCCAAGCCTGTCCCCCCTACTCCCGCACCCCCTAACCCCCCCCCCCTCAAGCCTGTTCCCCTACTCCCGCACCCCCCTAAGCCCCTTCCCTCCAAGCCTGTCCCCTACTCCCGCATCCCCCTAAACCCCCCCCAAGCCTGTGCCCCTATTCCCGCACCCCCTTAATTAAAACTGTTTTACTGAGGGGTTACTACCCATGGCTGGGAGTTGGCCTGGCCTGGCTGACGTTCACGGAGATTATCTCATCACAGGAAGAGATGAAGAGAAACTAGATATGAGGGAGGGAAGCAGGGAGAGGGAAGGGAGAGAGTGTGTGAGGGAGTGAGAGAGTGGACAGTGAAGGAACAAGGAGGGAGAGGGAGGGGAGAGAGAGTGTGAGGGAGGGAGGGAGTGGACAGTGGAAGGAACAAGGAGGAGAGGGAGGGGAGAGAGAGTGTGAGGGAGGGAGGGAGTGGACAGTGAAGGAACAAGGAGGGAGAGGGAGGGGAGAGAGAGTGTGAGGGAGGGAGGGAGTGGACAGTGAAGGAACAAGGAGGGAGAGAGGAGGTGTTAGAGAGGGAGGGAGGGGGAGAGAGAGTGTTAGAGAGGAGGGAGGGGAGGGAGAGAGTGTGAGGGAGGGAGGGAGTGAGAGAGTGGACAGTGAAGGAACAAGGAGGGAGAGGGAGGGTAGAGAGAGTGTGAGGGAGGGAGGGAGGGAGGGAGAGGAAGGAGTCTTTGTGCAATTTTATAAATATATATATATTTTTTTAACATTCTACGGTGAAATGGTAAACTAATAATAACATTGACAAGCCGTTCCACTAAGAACACATATTATTATAACCTGATTATTATATATACCTATTATAACCTAACACACTAACACTATCACAGTGCTACACACACATTAACACACATACAGTATTACAAGGCTACACACACATTACACACAAACAGTATATAAAACCAATAGAGGCTTAGCTCTATGTCTTTCATGTATGTTTATCTTGTCTTGTAACACTACATAATTATATTATCTCTGTATATGTGAAATGTATTATTTTATTGCATTATAATTTGTCTAATAACATTGACAAGCGTTCCACTAAGAACACATATTATTATAACCTGATTATTATACCACCTCAGTTTGTCATGAGAGAAAAAGATTATTACTTATATCTTTATATTTTAATTAAATATTAATTAACATTTCAGTATGAACATAATACATACAGCATGCAGTATGTGTGTTCTTTTATATCAATGTTTGGGATATGACACTTATATTTACATATGTCTATTTAGTAATATTATTTATTATTGGTAAAATTAGTATATATTGCTTACTGTTATAGCAAAGTTTAACTCTCTCTCTCTCTCTCTCTCTCTCTCTCTCTCTCTCTCTCTCTCTCTCTCTCTCTCTCTCTCTCTCTTTTGACAGTGGAAATGTCCTGATAATCTGCAAACTATAAATATATTAAGTTTTTTGGGTACATCCTGTGATAAGTTGTGCAGGCAGTGTTATGTACTGTGTAATGGTGGGTTGTGTGTGTGTGGGGAAGGAAGGAGGGTTGGGTGTGTGTGTGTGGGAAGGAGGGAGGGTTGGGTGTGTGTGTGTGGGGAAGGAGGAAGGGTTGGGTGTGTGTGGGGAAGGAGGAGGGTTGGTTGTGTGAGGGGAAGGAGGGAGGGTTGGGAGTGTGTGTGTGTGTAAGGAGGGAGGGTTGGGTGTGTGTGTGTAATAATAATAATAATAATAATAAACCGGTTTTATTAATGAGAGTGGCAGCCTGGAGCTGAAAATATACAGCCCTATGAATAGATGTAAATATATAAATAGGAGGATAGAAATAAACATAAAATACATACAAGGATATAAGGCAGTATATTGATTAAACTAGGTGTTGTTGAGTAGGTGTACGATGGTGGGGATGGCACTGTTCTTATATCTGTCAGTGCGGGCTCTTATAGGCTGTAGTTTGTTGGTGTGACGGAGTGCACGAGGTGGACGAGGTATTGTAGGTGGAAGGAAGTGTAGGTGACTTGGATGTTGTAGTAGTCCCTGGCCGAATGATATTAGTGTCTGATGGTGGAGCTGACTGAGGGATAACTTGTGTGTGTAAGGAGGGAAGGTTGGGTGTGTGTGTTTGGGGAAGGAGGGAGGGTTGGGTGTGTGTGTGTAAGGAGGGAGAGTTGTGTGTGTGTGTGTAAGGAGGGAGGGTTGGGTGTGTGTGTGTAAGGAGGGAGGGTTGGGTGTTGTGTGTGTAAGGAGGGAGGGTTGGGTGTGTGTGTGTAAGGAGGGAGGATTGGGTGTGTGTGTGGAAGGAGGGAGGGTTGGGTGTGTGTGTGGAAGGAGGGAGGGTTGGGTGTGTGTGTGGAAGGAGAGAGGAAGGAGGGAGGGTTGGGTGTGTGAGGGGAAGGAGAGAGGAAGGAAGGAGGGTTGGGTGTGTGTTTGTGTGTGGAAGGAGGGAGGGTTGGGTGTGTGAGGGGAAGGAGAGAGGAAGGAGGGAGTGTTGGGTGTGTTTGGGGAAGGAGGGAGTGTTGGGTGTGTGTGGGGAAGGAGAGAGGGTTGGGTGTGTGAGGGGAAGGAGAGAGGAAGGAGGGAGGGTTGGGAGGGAACGATGAGGTAAGCGTTAGTTGGAGAGGGAAGAGTAGGGATGAAGGAAAGGGAGGAAATTAAATGAAGTGATAGGAGAAAAAGGATAAGGGGAAGAAAGGGAGGATTGGGGATGGTAAAGGAGAGGAAGGGAGAGGGATATGAAGCTGTAAAGGAAGGGAGGGGAGATGAGGGAAAGGGAGAAGAGGTGTAGGGAAGGGAAGGGAAGGGTAGATAGGGCAAAGAAACGGAGGGGAGATGAGAATGGAGGAGAGGAGTAGGAAAGGAAAGGGAAGAGTAGGGTAGGTATGGTAAAGGAGGGGAGGGGAGAGGAAGGGAAGGGAGAAGAGGGATAGGGAAGAGAAGGGTAGGTAGGGTAAAGGAAGGGGAGGGAGAGGAGGGGAAGGGAGGAGAAGGGAATGGGAAGGGAAGGGTAGGTAGGGTAAAGGAAGGGAGGGGAGAGGAGTAGGGTAGGGAGGGGAAGGATACGTAAGGTAAAGTAAGGGGAGGGAGAGGGAGGGAACAGGAGGGGAAGGGAGAAAAGGGGTAGGGAAGTGAGGGAAGGAGAGGGATAGGGAAGGGTAGGTAGGATAAAGGAAGGGAGGGAGAGGGACGAATAGGAGAATGTAAAGGAAAGAAAAGAAGGAGGGATAAGAGACGATAAAGCAGGGGAAGGGAGAGGAGGAATACAATATTAATGTATATAATATAATACAAACAGTAACAGACCAGTTGGTCCTTTAGAGGCTGTTTTGATTCTAAGGTGTTAACTACTAGTAGAGATAATGAATAAAATAATAATGATAATAATAATAATAATAATAATAATAATTATAATAATAATAATAATATTAATAATAATAATAATAATAATAAAAATAATAATAATAATAATAATAATAATAAAAATGATAATAATAATAATAAAAATGATAATAATAATAATAATAAAAATAATAATAATAATAAAAATGATAATAATAATAATAATAATAATATTAATAATAATAATAATAAAAATAATAATAATAATAATAATAATAATAATAATAATAAAAATGATAATAATAATAATAATAATAACTATAATATTAATAATAATAATAATAATAATAATAATAATAATAATAGTAATAATAACAATAATAATAATAATAATAATGTTGTTGTTGTTGTGGACCCAGACCAATTAAAGGTGTAATATACTTATGGTTCATTGGATCACTTTGATTCCTTTGAAGTATACCAACAAACAGGACCACATTAACATTAATAATGGTGTTCTGTTGTTTAGAATAGTGTGTAGGAATCAGTTGTTCCAGATTTACCAACACTGTACTACTCCTCTTTAACTTCCTGGCTATCTGTTCCTATATTTATAAAGACAATTTATTTATTTATTAATATAAGTAACAAGGAAGCACTACCATCTTGTATTACCATTATAATGTTATATTTCATTTAATATAATTAATTTATTGTAAAATATAACATTGTGCAAAATGTGTCAACAACTTAGTGAACAGGAGTGAGCCATCACGTCCAGCTGCCTCCATGTCTGAGCCTTCACCTCCTCTTCTGTCCAAGTAATTAATAAGAATGTACTGCATTACAGGAAATTACTAAATATTGTCATGGTATGGCAGTCGTAGCTCGGTATCATATGTAATTATTGTATGTATCTATGTTATATCTCTTCTCTGTGTTGACCAGACCACTCATACCAACTCCACTGATTGCCATCTATCCTCTGTTATTTCATCCTTCACACCACATATGATTAATTGATATAATGACTGACTGACAGAATGACCATTTGTGTACCTTAATGTGGGGAAAAGGGGAATGAAAATGAATTGGTGAGTGAGTCGTGTGTGAAGCATACAGACAAGAGGGAGGGAATGATTATTCTATACTGTAAATCTCTGACTCTCGGACATACGCAGGACTGATAACACTGAATGTAATGTATATTTATGTGTCTGATTTTATATAGGGTTACACAGCTACGGAAGAGTAGGAAAGGGTAGGTAGGGTAACGGAAGTGAAGGGAGAGGGAGGGTACAGGAGGGGAAGGGAGAAGAGGGGTAGGGAAGGAAAGGGAAGGGTAGGTAGGGTAACGGAAGGGGAGGGAGAGTGAGGGTACAGGATGGGAAGGGAGAAGAGGGGTAGGGAAGAGAGGGAAGGGTAGGTAGGGTAGGTAGGGTAAAGGAAGGGAGGGAGAGGGACGAATAGGAGAATGTAAAGGCATTAATTTTATGTTTGTCATCTTGGTTAGTGGGAAGGGTAACACATTGAAGATGTTAAAACTAGAGTCACAACAGTCACTTATCGTTCATCATTATTTGTCTCTCATACAACCTCTTTTCTCTGCCTAATATATTACCAAGTCAATGTATTTACTTATACATTACACATATAGTATATTGGTTTTCTTGGTGTGTTTTGTGTTGTCCATGTTGGTGTTCCTTCATTACTATTGTGTCACCCTCCTGTCCTCTACAACACACACATGACTACTGTGTAAACTGTGGACAACAAAGGTTAGTATACACACAACCACTATGTTGTTAATTAAGTCACGAGAGTGTGAAACACTCTTTACACTGTACTACTCCTCTTTAACTTCCTGGCTATCTGTTGGAATATTTCTAAAGCCACTTTATTTATTTATTTATATAAGTAACAAAGAAGCACTACCATCTTGTATTACCAAAAGTTTCAAAACCCCAGTCACTTAATCAATTAAGACTCATTGCTATAACCCCCCTCCCGAGCCTGTTATGTGAAAGCTTTGTGTTCGACTGAGTTTCAGCCAACATCTCAAATGCAATTGACCCCCAACAATTTGGAAATATGAAGTCATCATCAACCCCCCATTGTTTCATAAGCCTGCGACACTTTATATACAGTAACCTGGAAAAAAGAAAGACCTCAGTTGCCCTTATATTCATAGATTTCAGAAAGGCTTTTGATCTAGTAGACCATATCGTAGTACTATGGAAAGCTCTTGATATGGGAGAGGAGCACAGTCTAGTGGCATGGCTGGCAAACTTCCTGTGTGACAGACGTCTGGCAAACTTCCTGTGTGACGACAGACGTGAGGTAGTGCGTCACCAGGGTGCAGTATCTATACACCAACATCTCTCTTGTGGTGTGCCCCAGGGGACCAAGATGGGACCCCTGTGCTTCCTCATCCTAATCAATGACGCCTTAACTGACACAATTTTTCGCTGGAAATATGTGGATGACTCAACCGTTGGGACAGTCATCAATAACTTGTCTCCTGACTACCACCTCCTGCAACAACACCTCACCAACCTCCAGACGTGGACCAACAACAACAACGTCTCCATCAACCACGGCAAGAAAGTAGTGATGCAGTTTCACACGGCTATCACACCCCCACCACTACCAGTGATAACACTAGGACAGCAACAACTACAAATAGTGGACACCACCAAACTATTAGGTGTCATGCTGGATGATAAACTGAACTGGAAAAGTCATATCAGCACCATCATCCAGTCAGCCACATACCGCCTGTATATACTAAGACGACTCAAGTCCCTAGGCACACCCCAAAAGGAGCTGGTAGGAATCCACCACACCTTCATCATCCCCAAGCTGACATACGCCTCCCCCACCTGGTCTTCATCCATCAACCAGACACAGAGGCAGCTGCTGGAGGGGGTACAAAAGAGGGCATGTCATATAATTCTGGGTACGGCATACATCACCTACCAACAAGCCCTGGATACCCTCAGAATACCATATCTTGTCACCAGACACCAGCAGCTCCTCTGGGACTTCAGTAAACAGTTGCTAATCCACCCACGCCATAGAGACCTCCTCCCACCCACCATTCCCAAACCCCGCCACGTCTGTCACTACAACCTACTCAAACCCATCAGAGCTAGGACAGACAGATACAAAAATAGTCCCATCCCCACAATAGTCTCTCTAATAAACCAAAAGCACATGTAAATATTTGTACTATGTCCATGTGTGAGTGAACATGCGTGATTGTAATTGTGTACGACTGTGTGTTGGTTTGGTATTTGTTTATGTCTGGTCATTTATAGGTATCTATAAAGTATAACCTATTTGCATCACCATTTTACAATGTATATTTTCAGCCCTTGGCTGCCTGTACCAAATAAACATTTTATTATTAATGTTGTTATTATTATTATTATTGATATACCAAAATATTATGCATATATATGTATTACGTTACGTTACGTTTATGCAGTCCATCGTGGCCGATGACGACATTCGATGTCCCCCGATGATTTCAAGGATGAATGGTGACGAACCAGTGAGAACTTGTCAATTCATGGATGTTGTTGTCTTTGTGGTCTCCGATGAGCGTTTGTGTGGCTCAGGAAGCCTATGCGTGATTTGCACACCTTGCCACACGTTGCACATATTAGTTGAGGGTCTGGAACTGCAGCAGCAACTGGCCCGGCGTGACGCTGTTGTCTCTTCAGGGTACGGTGTGTTCTCCAGGCTTCCTCCAGTGTACCAACTCCACCCTTTATTTTTGATCGCCATTGTGTCTTGTCTGTAGCTAAGGCTTCGAGTGTCCCAGGGTTCATATTGCATCTCTTCAGTGTCGTTTTTGCTTGGTCCTTGTACCTTTTCTTAGGTCCTCCCGGTCTTCTTGGACAATTTAGTAACTGACCATACAGTACTTGTCTGGGAAGACGATCTTCTGGCATCCTTATGACATGGCCAAGCCAACGTAGCTGCCTCTGTGCTACCATGGGTTCAATGCTGGTGGTGTTTGTCCGCTCAGTTATCTCCGTGTGTGGAATACGGTCTCTCCAGGTGAGACCTAATATCTTCTGTAAGCATGAGATATGGAAGCGTTGTAGTTGCTTCAAATGGTACTGATAGTATGTCCAAGTCTCTGCACCATACAGAAGGGTGGATATACACACTGCTTAATACACTTTAATTTTAGTTTCTAGTTTCAGATGTTTATTTTGAAATACTCGGTCCCTTAATCTGCCAAATGACCACGCTGCTTTGTTGATGTTATCGAAGACATCTTCGTCTATTCTGCTGGATGGGGTTACAACACTGCCCAAATATTTAAAATTTGAGACAGTTTGCAGTTGTGTACCATCCAATGTAAATATTGGCACCTCTTGATTGGGATCGGTATTACAAATCATTAATTCTGTCTTTCTGGCATTGATCTGCATCCCCAGTGATCTATATATATTAGAAAAGACATCAAGGATGTGCTGCAATGACTGGGGAGTGTGGGAAATAATGGCAGCATCATCAGCATATTGTAGTTCTATAATCTGGCGTATGGAGGTTTTTGTGTGGGCTTGTAGTCTACGGATGTTGAAGAGACTACCATCAAGCCTATACTCAAGTTGTATACCATCCTCAGCATATAAGGAGTTCTGTGCTAATGTCATTATAACAGAGACAAAGATGTTAAATAGTACAGGGGCGAGAACATCACCCTGTTTGACTCCTACCTCCACTGGAAAGGGTGGAGATTCCAGGCCACCAATACATACTTTACCTTGCATGTTATTATGAAAAATTTTCAACATGTTTAAGAATTTAGGAGGAACTCCGTATTTAGTAAGAATTTTCCATAGCAGATCCCTGGGCACAGTGTCGAAGGCTTTTATCAAGTCAATAAATACAATATAAAGGTTTTTGTTTTGTTCCATACATTTTTCTTGTATTTGTTTTAGAGTAAATATCATGTCTACGGTGCTCCTGTTCTTCCTGAAACCACACTGTGAATCTGGTAAAACTGCTTCTAATATGTGAGTCACAAGACGAGAGAGCATAACCCGAGCAAGGATCTTACCTGCAACCGAGAGGAGAAAGATTCCTCGACTGTTGTTGCAGTCTTCTCGATCTCCCTTGTTTTTATATATAGGGATGATATTAGGGTCCACCCACAGTTTGGGCAATTTCTCGCCCCTCCACAAAGCACATATAAAATTGTGTAGCTGTAACTTCAATAAGTACCCACCATACCTAAACACTTCCCCGGGGACACCATCTGGTCCACACGCTTTTCCATCTTTCAGGTGTTTGATGGCATTACAGACTTCATAATATCCAGGGATCGTGTCCAGGTTCTGAATGAGAGGTAAATCCGGTAACAAATCTAGGATGAATTCATCCACGTCATTGTGATGATTGAGTAAGGTATGAAAATGTTCAGCCCACCGGTCCAGAATTTTGCCTCGTTCTCTGTGAATGGTCGTACCATCTACAGACCGAACTGAATCAAGCCGGTTTCTTCTGGGTCCATAGACTGATTTAAGGGCATTATAAAAACCTTGCATGTTATTGGTATCCGCAAAGGCTTGTATTTCTTGAGCTCGCTCGATCCACCAGCAATTTTCCATCCGTCTAAGCTGTTGTTGCGCTTCTGCCCTGAGGTCCTTCCACCGTTTGGCCAGTGTTTCTGATTGAGGGTTGGCTAGGAAGGCATCATGGGCTCTTCGCTTTCTCTCTAATAACTCATGGATATGTGTTGAATTTTGATCGAACCAGTTCTTTCCTTAAGGCCTAATGTTTCTTCTGTGGCTTCCTTTATGATGGAACAAAACCGTTCCCATTCTACATCTGGGTCGTCGATGTCGTCTGCATAACCGTTGACTGCAGTAGCTAGTTTGTCCCCAATTTTTCCCCGTAATTGATTTCTTGCTTCGGGACTCTTAAGTGCAGCAAAATTTAGTTTTTTAGCTGGTGCCTGTCTACGTACAGGGGGTCTAATTTTCATTCTCATCTTAGATCTGACAAGGCGATGGTCAGTCCAGCATTCTGCTCCTCTCATTACTCGTGTGATGGTTATGTCACTGATATCTTTCCTTCTGGTGATGACATAATCCAGCATGTGCCAGTGGCCTGATCGAGGGTGTTTCCAGGTGTTTTTATATTTGTCTTATTGTTGATAAATGGTGTTCGTTATAACCATTTCGTGCTCGGCACACAGTGTCAGTAGTCTCAACCCATTAGAATTCATGCTGCCTGTGCCATGTTGTCCGATGGCACCATCCCATAAGTCCTTGTTTCTCCCCACGCGTGCATTAAAATCCCCATCAGTACAACTTTGTCACTCCTATTGATGTTATGAAGCACTGTGTCCAGGGAGCTGTAAAATCTGTCTTTTGTGTCTTCATCAGAATTCAGCGTTGGAGCATACGCGCTTATGAGTGTGATATAACGGCCTTTAACAAGGGGTATTCTCCAGGTCATTAGCCTCTCATTTATGGCGGTTGGGCCCTCTGGTATGTTGGTAAGAAGCTTAGTTTTAGCAGCAAACCCCACACCGTGAATCCTGGGCTCCTCCTCATTCAGCCCCCTCCAGTAAAAGGTGTAACCTTCTCCAATCTCCTCAAGAGGGTCTTCCCCAGGAAATCGAGTCTCACTTAATGCAGCATAATCGATGTCATATCTGCGCAGTTCATGTGCAACAATCGCGGTTCTTCTGGCTGGTCTTGTGCCATTGGTAGTTTGGTCCATCAGGATACACACATTCCATGTGGCTAGATTTACATTAGATTTATACTGTTTGCTATCGCTTTGGGCGTTGACTGTATGACCGCGACAAGCCATCTAGTCCTTGGCGGAGGGACGATTTTTAGGCAACCTTTTCTATGCCCTTCCCTGATTGAGGGAAAGCTTCGCAGACCCTAAACAGGACAGCTTTGTCGCGACATACGACTGCCGAAGATGAATGCCACTCCTTCCCATTCATCAGCGACCATATGGCACGCGCCGCCTCCGTGCAGAGCTCAGACTAAGGGCCTCCAGCACCAACGCATGCCTGCCCCCACCGTCCTGCTCCATCGCCAGAGGACTTTTGGGTGTCGAAGGATGAGATATGAAAGGGATGAGTTGTGAAAGGGAACAAAGTGCAAGCCCATGTGAGTAGATTAATGTGAGTAGTAGGCTTGGGCTTTCCTATACTCACAGCATTGACAGAACCAGCAGTAATCAGATGGCAAGTGAACCTCGACGATCTGTCTGCTAGCACCGCTGCAGGGGAATCGCCGATATGACAGAAAGTAGGTATTCTGTCATCCGCCTCAATGCACATCCCCAGTGCATGCTCTTTCCTCGGGGGAGCACCCGAAGCCCTTGTCTCAGCAGACTATCCCACAGGGCATTTGGGTCCCCTCACTTGGTTTAGCCCATCAGCCGAGATGGTTAACCGGGGTGTGGCGCTAGGAGCCAGTCAAGTGAGAATTGAGGAGTCAGTGACGTCCAGTGTCCTGTGGCCACCCATACGGGTGCGGCTGGCCCAGTGACAAAGGTACTACGCCTCCTGACATCCCCCATGCACCCCATATGTATATGTATTAACACATACACACACACACATACCTAATAGAATATACACACATATGTATTAACACACATACTCATACATACACACACGTATGTATTAACACACATACTCCTACACACACATATGTATTAACACACACACATATACACACCAATACCCTAATAGTATACACACATATGTATTAACACACACACACACATACACACGTATGTATTAACACACACACATATACACACACATACCTTAATACTATACACATATATGTATTAACACACACATATACACACACAGAATGGTAACAGTAGTAATAACTCAACCTTTACTTATCATGGTGTGAAAATTTTTACTAAGTTGTATAGATTAGTGAACAGCAAGTTGATGTTGTGGTTTCATTAGAGAGAGAGAGTTGTGTGTGTTGGCATGGGTGTGTGTGCCTGTGTGTGTACATCTGTGTGCTTGGGCGTGTGCGTGCCTGTGTGTGTACGTGCGTGTGTGTACGTGTGTGCCTGTGCGTGCATGCATGCGTGTGTGTTCGTGCTTGCATGCACGTGCGTGCGTGTGTGTTTGTGGACGGGGGGATCTGATCGAGGTGGTAGGATAATTTGTACATGGATGACTTTCATTCATCCCTGGTTTTGATCTGTGACCACAATATAATTAATAATTAATTAGTTGTTGGTGAATCTGATATTACATGATAACATTAATATTAATATATTAATATACACCTTTATATGTACAGTCCTCAGGGACATCTGAAACACAGTACATGTTTCCAATATTAATAAACACCTTTATATGTATAGTGCTAACCTAACCTAACCTAACCTAACCTAACCTTTATATGTTTAGTGCTAACCTAACCTAACCTAACCTAACGTTTATATGTACAGTGCTAACCTAACCTAACCTAACCTAACCTTTATATGTATAGTGCTACCCTAACCTTACCTAACTTTTATATGTACACTGCTAACCTAACCTAACCTTTATATGTACAGTCCTAACCTAACCTAACCTAACCTTTATATGTACAGTCCTAACCTAACCTAACCTAACCTTTATATATACAGTCCTAACCTAACCTAACCTAACCTAACCTTTATATGTAGTCCTCAGGGTGTGGCTGGACATCTGAAACAACGGGTGAAGTTCCACTAGACCGGTCCATCTGTGGCCTGGTGGTCACAAAGGAAAGGTAAGTAACACACAGACACACACAGACAACTCATGACCTATTCACTGGTCCAAGTGTTCTTATCCCTGGCCATTATCACTCTCAACACACACACAGACACACACAGACAACACATGACCTATTCACTCTCTCCCTCAGATAATAAAATATATCTATAAAAGAGAGGCGTCTGTCTGTGTGTGTTTGTGTGAAATTTTCTCCCAAACCAAAAGAAATAGACGGAACAAACCATATATATATATATATATATATATATATATATATATATATATATATATATATATATATATATATATATATATATATATATATATATATATATATATATATATATATATATATATATATATATATATATATATATATATATATATATACCTGAAAGGGCATGACCCAGGGAAGGTTAAGGTACAGTAGGCTCCACTTCTGCGTTTACCACTTACCACTACCAATGTTGAGCCACCCAGAAATTAGAATCCCTAACCACGTGTGATCCTGATACGAACCACTCACTACAGAGTGAGATGGAAAGAGTGGTTTGGTAAAGGAAAGTGTGTCTCATAAGGTGTGTGTATGAATTTAACACTGTTCTCTCTGACACTTGTGATGGTTCTCCAACACCTGATTGTCTGGCCTAGACATTACTATCTAATGACTCCATCTGATTAATATAATATCCTACCATATTGCATGCATTGTAATTGCATACAAAACATAACATTATTTATTTTCAGGTCCTGTTTGCATAATTGAACTAATCATGTTTGGCCACACAAAATGATGTTGTAGGTATTGAGAAGGAGAATGTGGTGGAGAAATGAAGGAGTCGAGTGAGTACTGGAAATGGGTAAAGGAGAAGGGTAATGGAAAGAGGATGTGGTCGAGGTGTAGGACAGAGTGTGGAGAAGTGAGTGAGTAATCATTGGGTAGTTAAGTCACACTCCACTACAAATAAAAAAAACCTTTGGTAACCAGTAACACAAAGTCATTAATCAGAAAATGTCTTGACTGAGGTTAAGTAACAAAATTGGCTGACTTGTAATATATTGCAACAATAAATAGAGGGTGGAAAGTTTCATTGCATAACATGGTAATATATTGCAACAATAAATAGAGGGTGGAAGGTTTCATTGCATAACATGGTAATATATTGCAACAATAAATAGAGGGTGGAAGGTTTCATTGCATAACATGGTAATATATTGCAACAATAAATAGAGGGTGGAAGGTTTCATTGCATAACATGGTAATATATTGCAACAATAAATAGAGGGTGGAAGGTTTCATTGTATAACATGGTAATATATTAACAATTTTAAGATACATATCAAGGTTTGGCCCCCTTGCAGACTCAAGTTATTCCTTTGAAATACTTCAACTGTCCCTTTTTCCTTCTCTTTCCTTCTGGTTGCTGTTCATCTTCTTTATTTTTATTTTCATTTTTTTTCGTGTTAGTGTCCTCCAGGACCAGTATGGCTTTCTTTCTTCCTCTTCATTCAATTCAAGATACTCAAACTTATTCATTATAATTGAATTGTATTGAACACATGCATATCATACGTAGACATGAACGTCACTCTTTTATCTTCCATTATTCGGAGATACTTACTATGTAACTATACGAAGGAAGAGAGCCGGAGGAATGTGTTTTCAACTTGTATAGCCTTTTGTGAACTCCTCACGAGGCAATATTGACAAGGTATATACTGGTAATAATTCATTACACAAACTTTTTAAGGAACTTTCATTACCACCAGGTTATTCTTCCTTGCCATGCTACAATTGTCTACCATGACAAAGTTAAAATCATAGTGACAACAAAATAATAATCATAAAGTGGGTGGTGCACGAACACAATTTTTAAGGGTTATGGATGTTTTGGTATTGATTATTCCACCTTCTCTTTATTAGTAACTGGCAGGATAAAAATGACTTACTACATGACTCGTATATATATATTTAATAAACAATTGTATAATACATCAAATAACACTACTCGATCACTGTTGATGCTTTAGCATTTCAACTCAACCCCTGTTTCCATTTCACTCTGTAATGATTGGTTCGCCTCATGATCACACGTGGTTCGGGATTCAAGATTCTAGGTGGTTCAACATTGCCAACGCTAACTTATATACGGTACGCGGAAGTGAAGCCAACTGTACATAAAAACTTCACATTTCGAAGATTACAATATCCTCTGAAGCTGTCATATGGAATGACTATTAATAAGAGCCAAGGTCAAACCATGACATCTATAAGGCTTGATCTCTCTGAAAATCCAGTCTTCACACATGGGCAGCTCTATGTTGCACTTTGACGTGTTGGAAATGCAGAGAACATCTATATATTGACTCCAAACCAGAAGACAAAAAAAATTGTGTACACTGAAGTTTTGCAATGAAAGTTTGACCCCAACACAGAAAAGTTTATGCTGTTTATGTTATATACAGGTTTTTTCAGTACATTCTTTACCCGCCGCACTACGACATCAGCTTAAAAATTGTTTTTTTAAGCTGATGTCGTAGTGCGGTTTAGAGTCAATATATTGATGTTCTCTGCATATCCAACACGTAAAAGTGCAACATAGAGCTGCCCATGTGCGAAGGCTGGATTTTCAGAGAGATCAAGGCCTATAGAAAGGCCTTAAGAAAATAAAGAAAACGCGGTGGTTAAACGATTGAGCAAAAAACCTTGTACAGTCGCGGTCAATAACAATCATCCACATTTGGGTATCTCAAACAATTTATTGTCTAATGTTTTCAAGTTCACATATGATGTTATTGTTTTAAGTAGTGTGTAGCTGCTTGTATTAAATTAAAAGATAGTAGTTAACCTATTTATTGGAAAGATTATCATCTAAGGAACAGAGGGAAGCTGTCAAACTCTTATGTGAGTTACCCCTATATGGATGATTATATATGGCTGCGACTCTATGTAAACCATGCTGAAAAACAAAAATTAAAAAAATGATTGTTTTTACTCCTCCTTCTGGCACCGTACCTTACCACTTCAAGTTTAGTTGGATCAGCGAAGCGGGCCGGGTACAGCTAGTTTGAAATAATATAAGGTAAGTCATTTTACGAGCCTGTGAAACTTATAACTCCCTACTGTATTTATGACTTGGCAGATGTGACGACTTGACTTTTGCCTCTGACTGTACAAGTTTGTTCACTGCACTGATTCCACTGTTATAGTGTGGAAAAGGCAACTATTAACTTTTCTGCTATTTGTTCAGGTTTGAGAAAGTGGTTTGGTTTATTATATTTCATATTCCCATTGGTATAGATTAAGGGACTCTGTTATGTAGTCAGAAAATTGGAGATAGATGAGTCCTTCAAATGTTGCTACCAAACACTATCTAATTAAAGGATCTTGTTTCGTGGCATAGGCAGGAGGAATCAAGAGCCACCAGATCTCAAACACGATTACAGGGTCCCTTTATATACGAGTGCTATCTTGGTATTAAATGTATGACAGAGAACAGCACCCTGGTGAATACAAAGGAATACAAAGGAAGTACAGGCAACAGGAGGTCCATAGTGACCTTTTACTAGGTTACCTGTTTAACTATGCTAATCTAGACTACGTGTTGAAGGAAAGGATAGCAAAGGACAAGGCTCCTCCCCACCCACCACTCCCACCGGATAACCCGGTTGTGGTGGGTCTCTCTCCTATGTATGTTTGTATATGTGTATGTGTGTATGTATATGTGTATATATGCATGTATGTGTGTATATGTATGTATGTATGTGTATATATATTTATGTATGTGTATATATATTTATGTATGTGTGTAAGTATTACTTCCCCAGCCCCGGGTAGACTGAGGCACGTAATCAGATTAATTATCAGAAGGAAGAGGAGCAAATCAAACCCTTTAAAGCCTAAAGCTTTATTATCTTCTCAAATCTTGTTCTATTCTTGAGCTTTCTCCTTTACAATATCTTCATATATTACATATCATTTTATAAAGACAACCTGGAACTACAATACAATGTCATCAATAACATCAACAATATAGAGTAGTGACATCTTCTAACAAATAGTGAAGATGTTGACACTACTAAAACATAATGACGATGTGACATAGTGAAGATATGTCACACCGTAACACCCCCTTTGCAATTTTAGATGTGAGTTCTCCCTTAGGAGGGCTCACATCTACATCCTTACAATGCAGGGTGGATATTTTATTACCTTCTATTCTATGTCTTCGTTCCAGATTTCGTCTTCTTCATAATCACCATCATTATCATCATCATCATCATCACAGTATTCGTAATCTTCATCATCTTCATCCCCCCTTTCTTCTTCGACTTCATCATTTTCTTCTTCAACTTTATTTTCTTCTACTTCATCACCTTCTTCTTCTACTTTATCAATTTCTTCTTCTACTTCATCATAATTTTCTTCTTCTACTTCATCATCATTTTCTTCTACTTCATCATTTTCTTCTTCTACTTCATCACTACTATTTTCATCCAACAAGCGCTTCTCGAGCCTGCTGCCATCCCTCAATAGTTTACTGATGAGCTGGAATGTTTCCTTGTATTGGGGGTTGCTCAATGTTTTGGGTTCAATTTTCCATAACTTGTGGTGAAGCACAACCATCTGGTGGTTTAGTTTGCCTAGCTGTTCTTCGATTTCGGGCTCAATGTTTTTGTCTATGGCTTTGTTGGCGCTCCTTGACACGTGATGAGCTGATTTCCTTGTCTTCTTGTGAACTGGTTTCTTGGAGTTCTTTTTCTTCTTCTTGCGTCGTCATTCCCTTCACTGTCCTGGTGGCCTTCTTCCTCCTTTTCATTGCTCTTCTCCTCCTTTTCAACCTTTTCAACCTTCTTTCTTTCCTTTTTAACACTTTCTGTAGCTCCACCAGTCTTGGCCTCGGATGACTCAACCTTTGCAGTCTCTTCAATTGCTTCTGTTAGTGATGTTTCTTCCCTGGTTGAAGTTTCCTTAGCCTTCTTCTTCTCTTTGGATTTAGCATCTTCCTCGTTATCGATGTCTTCCTCACACTCTTCCTCCACATCGTATTCTTCTAATTCTTCTTCACTTATTTCTTCCACATTGTTTTCAGTGGTTTCTTCCTCAGTGTTGTTTTCAGCAGTTTCTTCACCAATGTTTTCAGCAATTTCTTCCTCAGCATTGTTTTCAGCAGTTTCTTCTTCAGCATTGTTTTCAGCAGTTTCTTCTTCAGCATTGTTTTCAGCTGGCACAGCTGGGCCTCTATTTCTGGCCTCCAGCTTTTTAAGCTCGAGCTCTGCTTGAGCTAACTCCTCCTTTTCTTTCTTCAGGAGGAGCCGCAGGAGCTTCATTTCCTGCTCGTACTCCATTTCTTTCTTAAGTTCAATAAATCTTCGAATCAAGAAAATCCCGGACAGGCCCCCAATTTCTGTTACGTCCCCAGCCCCGGGTAGACTGAGGCACGTAATCAGATTAATTATCAGAAGGAAGAGGAGCAAATCAAACCCTTTAAAGCCTTAAAGCTTTATTATCTTCTCAAATCTTGTTCTATTCTTGAGCTTTCTCCTTTACAATATCTTCATATATTACATATCATTTTATAAAGACAACCTGGAACTACAATACAATGTCATCAATAACATCAACAATATAGAGTAGTGACATCTTCTAACAAATAGTGAAGATGTTGACACTACTAAAACATAATGACGATGTGACATAGTGAAGATATGTCACACCGTAACAGTATATATGTATGTATAGAGAAAGACGTGTATCTACTTTATATTTGTGTGTGTATATATGTATGTATGTATGTATGAAGGCTTTGTATGAGTCTCACTCCAACATTTGTGGAGTGTGGACATTCTCATGGCGCTCTGCCTGCATTGTTGTTTGTGTTGTTTTTGCATTCTTGTTTGTGTGTTGTTGTTTGTACATTCTTGTTTGTGTGTTGCTATTTTTGTGGTGTTGCTGGTGTTTTGTCTGTTGTGGTTGTGTGTATTGTTTTGTTGTGATTCTCTGTGTTTAGGTGTGTGTGTGATTGAGTGTATAGTTGTTCGTGTGCAGTTGTTTGCTTCCCATGTAGGCCTTGCCTGGCCTGATGGAGAGCGTGGATTCCTGCTTGGAGGCCGACTTGGTAATGATGGAGGACGACGAGGCTCCAGTTGCAGATCACTGGCCTGAGCTGCCCTCACGCAACCCTCCCCACCTCTCCTCGTCCGATTTCTCGCAGGATTCCGATGGTGTGGCCTGTTTGCCTCCGGCTGCCAAGACGGCGAAGGGTGCTCCAGCTGTACACAACGTACCTTCTCTGCCTCACCCTGGTGCTTCTTCCTTGTATACCCAATCCTTGCCCTCGTCCAAACTTTCTGATTTTGCCCCGAGAAATACCTATGTCAAGCTCTCTTTCCCTGGAAATCCATCTACAGACACAAAGCTGCAATGGTTGTCTGATGTCAACAGCGCATTCCAGTTGTAGCATGAACTGGCTGAAGTCAAGGTGGCTGCCATCACCTACTAGTTTTTCTACATCTCTAGGAAGCGTCAAAACATCATGGATAGAGTCAATTATGGTGAATTTTTGTCTCTGCCCCTCATTCTTCAAGACTCAACCGAATGGCCCACCTCCAATTGAGATTTCCTTTGATTTCCTCCCCTGTCTTCCACTGTGTGAGGTGCGAAAACTTCATAATGACCAGCCTTGGTGCTACAGGTGCTGGGGAGTTGGGCATATCTCCCGGTACTGTTCTGCCAGGCCGAAGTGTGCATGGTGTGCTGCTGACCATGATTCCAAGACGTGTCCTGTCAGGGGTGAACCATCACGTCCTGTTGCCTCAACCTCTTAGCCTTCACCTCCTGATGATACGTCTCGATGGAAGTGTCCACGATGCCTTCAGCCAGGGGTTAACGTCTGGCATGGATGTACTCGACGTCAAGCCCAGGCTCGTGCCTTTACTCTTGTGCCGCCTCCACCACCATCACCTCCCCAGTCTGCTCCTCCTACCAGCCCTGCCTCGCCTTCGGACCTGGCCCTCTGCAAGTCTGTCACTACCCTCATGGTACGGTGTACGGCTCTCGAGAACTGCTTCTCCACCCTTGAAGCCAGGATTAATGGGCTGGTTGCCATTTAGGCTGTGAATGACTCCAAACTCTCCACCTTGGTTGAGGCTCAGCAGGCCATCATCTACACTGTCACCACCATTACTGAAAGGATGGATACTGTTGCATCCCTCCTTGAAAAGCTTTACGAGTCAGTTCCTTCTACTGGTCCATCTTCTTCTCCAGGTCGCTCATTTGCCCCCACTCCCCGGACTTCTACCTCCAAACACAGAGTTTGCTAGTGATTGTCAGCTGGATGTCATCTCCTGGAATATATGTGGTATTACCAGTCATGCTAAGCTCACTCAACTAAAGGTCTACGTTTTTGGTCATCATGCCAGTGTTATTTTTCTCCAGGAAGCATTTCCAGGATGGCCAACCATTGCTGGGCAAGCTCCTCCCTTCTCAGGTTCTGTGCCAAATGTTCATCTAGTAAGGAATAGTCTCCTGACTTACATATATAGCTCCTTGCCACTTCGCCTCCTCTGTATCTCATCTGATTCTGACATGACCTTTCAGCTATTTGAGGTTCTACCTGGGGATGGAGTACTCCAATTATGTAATGTCTATTCTGCCCAAGCTAGACTTACTCTTGAGGCTCTTTATTCTCAAACAGTGCATGGTATGGTGTATATGGGAAATTTTAATGCTCGACATTCTGACTTGGGTGATGGATCTGGCTCTACTAATCGTAATGGTGTTCGTCTCCTTTTATACATCTGCAAGCAACATCTGACATGCTGAGACACTGGCGGTGCCCCTCATTGCCGGGAGGTACTCTGGATTACGTCGTCTCGTGTGGCCTCATAGCATCTCAGGTTCAGTGCTCCTCCATGCCAGATTTATTCTCTGATCATGTCGCTCTTCGGTTTCATTATTCTCTACCTGCTGGGTCAAGTGCTTCAGCCACTCGTTTGCGTATTGTTGTGCCCCATAAATATTGCCCGACTCACATATTATTTATGGCCCATGTATTCCCTGCATTTGACATATCTTCACCTGAACAGTTGTACTCAGATCTTGTTTCTGCTAATCATGACTTTTATAGGCTATCGGTCTCCTGGCCACACCTTCAACATTGCCATAATGCCCACTCCTAGACGCTGGATGCACGTATACAGGAGGCGAAGCAGGAGGCTTAACGTGATGGCCTTTTGTGACAAGCCAACCTAACCCCTGACCTGCACCATCGTTACTAAATATCTAGGGACGCTTTAGTCACCCTACAGGAGTGTGCTCACACTGAGTCTTGGTAGCAGTTCATAGACAGCATCAACCAGCAAACAAGTGTGGCTTCTATGTAGCGCCTCATCCATCAGGTTGTTAAAAAGATACCAGCCACTGCCCATCATCACACTCCCACCGTCTATGCCCAACACCTTGTCGATGTCTGGTCAGAACAATCTACCCCAGCAACTCTACCCATCCACATATAAAATCCACTTGCTTCCCGTGCTGCTATCCATCAATTACGTCTAATGTCTGCTCTTTTGCAAGATGATGACAATGATGATGTAGAGCAGATAACCAAGGAGGAGTTGCGCCGTGCTCTCTCTCGGGGTAGAGCTTCTTCTCCTGGTGATGATGGTACAACTTATGCTGTGCTTTGCCTACTTCAACAAGTTCCCGGGAACCTTCTACTTCGACTGTACAATCTCTGTCTTCGTGATGGTTGTGTACCACTAGCCTGGACCAGCAGTACAATAATATCCATCCCTAATCCCAGCACTGCGAAGTTCAGGCCTATTTCCCTTACTTCCTGTTTTTGTAAGGTTATGGAGAGAATCTTACTTAATCATCTTGTGTACCGACTGCAGGATCACCTTTCTCCATGGCTGTTTGGTTTCCTTTCCCAGCAGAGCACACACCACTGCCTAGTCGACCTGTACTCTTGCCACTCTTGTGAGGTGGCATTCATTGATCTTCGAAGTGCTTTCGATGTTGCTAATAGAGACGTCATGTTGGATCAACTGGTTGAATTTGGATGGAGGGTAATCTACTATGGTGGATTCCAGGTTACCTCAGTAACAGGACCTCCCGTGTGTGGACTCTGTCATTTGCACTGTTTTCATCTTGGTACACCTCAAGGAGGTGTTCTCTGCCTATTTTTATTTAATATTCTGATGCATCGGTTGCTCGCTTCTCTCCCTAATATTCCTGGAACTACAATTACGTGCTATGCTGATGATATCAGTGTTCATTCCACCTCACCAAGGGATCTCCAGCGGTTTCTTGACTCCTTTTCTGTGGCCTCCTCTCTCTGTGGCATTATTGTCTCTCCAGATAAGAGCAGAATATTCACCTGTCACCTTCCTCAAGCTCGGCCAGTATTCACCATTGGAAGGACTGTCATTCTCATGTGTTCCCAGAACCGCTACCTGGCTGTACCAATCAATATTTGGCCAGTTGACCCTGCCAAGCCTCAAGACCATCCCTTTGTCCAGGACTTGTTGGGTCGTCTCCAGCGCCGACCATCTATATTCCTTTTATCTGTTCAGTTGTTGATTACCTCTCCCTTGCTTTGATTTAACTTCCTAGGGCTACTCTGGAAACTTTAGAGAAATTTCAAAATATAGATATGAGAATAATTCTCGGCAGTCCCATGTCGACCAGGATAGTGAATATGCAGCGTAAGTTGCATCTTCCCCTATTAGTCGAAACAATTTACTCAAATGTTACTTGCTTCACTGCCAAGTGCCTCCATTTCCCATATCTTTCACCCCACTACTGGCATATAGTCAGGACTTCTCTTACTTAAACCAAACTCCCCTGTCCCTCCCATACTGCCTGCTGGATGTATTCTTATAAGGTCTGTTTCCTCTATGCTTCGTAGTCTTAATATAGATATAATGGTTGTAGACATCCCCCCAGGGCCCCCTCCATGGATGCTACCAATACCTGATGTGAGCTTCACACCTACTTCCAAGTCGGAACTGCCTTCTCTGTAACCACTCTAGCTAAACATTTTGTGAACTGTATGCCATTCTGGATGCTGTTAGTCTTGTTTGTCAACGTGGAGTGAATGCTGCCATTTTTTGTATCTCCAAACCTACCCTTCATTCCCTCTCTATTGTTCAGCCCACACACACTACTGTTGTTCAGCAGATTTTGTCATTTTTGGCCTTATTGCGTCATCGTAACTTGACTGTCAAATTTTTATGGGTGCCAGACTCGCGAAGGAGGCCTGCCATCTGCCTCCTCGTGGTGTTGGACATCCTCTCTCCCTAACATGTTTCCTCTATAGAGTCCGCTCCGCTGCTCTTCTCCCTGTACGGCGGCGCAGTCTGTCTGCCAGCACAAATATTCCTACCGTCATCGGGAACTCATGACTCGAAGGCACAATGTAGTCTCTGCTCGTTTGAGGCTTTGCTACTGGCCACCGTGGCAGGTTGCTGGGATGCAGGGTGAGCCTTCCTTCACTGAGTATCGCTTGTGTTGAGCGCTTCGTGCTAACACTATAGAGCACTATTGCCTGGCCTGCCCCACTGTCCGACATTTGCTGCCCCAGGGCCTGCCACTTGATGTGGTTTGTCGACACCTGCTGAACCACCAGGTTCTGGAGGAACTTCTGGTATGCCACCCTCGTTTTGATGGATTAACGTGGTCATATGTAAATATTCGTCTGAATTTTCGTGTTTCATTCTGTTATGCTTTCGTGATGTGTGTGTGTGTGTATGTGTGAGTGTGTATGTGTGAGTGTAGTCATTGGATGTTCATGTGTCCCGCTTACCCTTATGTTTTGTTGTCTCTCTTTTAATTGACACCATGGTTAAAAAAAAAAAAAAAAAAAAATATGCAGATGTTCTTAAGTCTTACAATATATTGGTCAGGATTCTCACCCACTTCCGGCTTAGAATCTCTAAATTTGACCCTATAACCGTCCTCAGTCAAGTTAACTCTCTTCAACACTGCATTTTTAACCTGATCGTAGTCCAAGGCTGACGTATCTGAAAGCCTTGAATACACGCTGAGAGCTGTACCCGTCAACAGAGTACTTAGTGCAGTTGCCCAAGTCTCTTTTGGCCACTCTTTTTGACTAGCGAATCGCTCATATCTCAACAGGTAACTGTCTAATTCATCCTTACCTTCCACAAACACCGGAAGTTTGGGAGCCTTGGCTCGAACCACCTCTTGCGTTCCTCTCTCCGGTTGTGCTGATACTTCTAGCTTCTTTAACTCGAGCTCATGTTTTCTCTGTGCTTCTCGATCTGCGACTTCCTTCACATCTCGTTCTGCTGCTTTTTCGGCTTCTCTTTCCATTCTCTCCTCTGTTTGAAATTCAGACAAGAGTTTTCTTACCTCTTGGCCAATATCCAATTTCAACCAATGCTTCCATTCTATTCATTTTTATGGCACTTAATACACTGCAAGATCTGCTTTATTCATCCAATACACCCGATCCCAGTCAGGCCCCCATTGTCACAGATTCATTAGGATCGGGATTGATGAAGCACACCAAACACAGTTTTATATAATAATTATCTTAATAGGCACAAACCACCATTAACTAACACCACAATTTCCGATAAAATCCAACACCACCACTCATCCCCACTGAACACAAGTAATAAATAACAATTGAATATTAAACCCCAACAAACACTCTAATCCCACTCATGACAAGTATAGGACCACCACACCACACAGTGGGACAGTCTGGTAGCCATCCTTCCCACAATAGGTAAGTAGGCAAAAGGCAGGTCGCTCCTTCCACACACAGGTACCGTAGATAGGCGATAGATGGACAGCTCATTCCACCACACTGATAACGTAGCTGGGTGATAGGCAGGCAGCTCCTTCCCCACAACCAGCAGGTGGGTGATAGGCAGACAGTTCCTTCCCCACACTGATAGGTGGGCGATAGGCAGACAGTTCCTTCCCCACACTGATAGGTGGGCGATAGGCAGACAGCTCCTTCCCCACACTGATAGGTGGGTGATAGGCAGGCAGCTCATTCCCCACACTGATAGGTGGGTGATAGGCAGACAGTTCCTTCCCCACACTGATAGGTGGGCGATAGGCAGACAGCTCCTTCCCCACAACCAGCAGGTGGGCGACAGGAAGGCATCTCCTTCCTCACACTGATAGGTGGGTGATAGGCAGACAGCTCCTTCTCCACAACCAGCAGGTGGGCGACAGGTAGGCATCTCCTTCCCCACACTGATAGGTGGGTGATAGGCAGACAGTTCCTTCCCCACACTGATAGGTGGGCGATAGGCAGACAGTTCCTTTTCCATACAGACAGAGATTCCTGTGCATCCCAGTCCGGACACCTTGGCTGGCTGGTGCGTTCTGCCAGTCACAGTTCAGGACTCGTCGACTAAGTGTCAATCAGCTCCACTAACAAGATAACCACCTATCTGCCCAGTTCATGAAATTTGTTACACTTGAGAAGATTTGTGTGTCAGTCTCTTCTCTTGGTTTGTCTCCTACTCCAGGTCGTTCATCTGCCTCTACTCTCTGGAGACTTCTTCCTCCAAGCATAGGGTTTGCTCTTAATGTCATCTCCTGGAGCATCTGTGGTATCACCAGTTATGTTAAACTCAATCAACTCATGGTGTATGTTTTTCCTCATCAGCCGAGTATTTTCTTTCTCCAGGAAGTATTTCCAGGATGGTCTCTCACCTCTGGACAAACTCTTAACTTGCTTACTTAGCTTCTAGCACATCACCTTCTTCTGTACCTCCACCGATCCTGACATGACCTTTCAGCTTCAGGAAGGTACTCTGGATCTCATCCTCACATCGGGACTGATAACATCTCAGAACCAGTGCTCCATGGTGTCAGTTTTATTCTCTATTCATGTCACACTTTGGCTTCATTATATTCTACCTGCTGGGTCTACTGCTTCTGCCACTCGTTTACATATTGCTGTGCCTGTAAATCCTTATATTCTACCTGCTGGGTCTACTGCTCCTGCCACTTGTTTACATATTGCTGTGCCTGTAAATCCTTATATTCTACCTGCTGGGTCTACTGCTCCTGCCACTCGTTTACATATTGCTGTGCCTGGAAATCAAAAGTGGGCAACCTTTGTACAGTAGAACAAAGGTCAGATGAGTCTTTCTGGAGTATGTCGAAGGCAGCAGTGACAAACGAGAACCACAAAGGGGTTTTGTACAAAACATTTATTGAAAAAAAAAACATATAAATTAGTGAGATGGTTTGGTGACATTGTTCATTGAAGAGTATTCTTGGTAAACATACAAATTAGTGTGATGGTTGGTTCTACTTGCCATAAACAATTGTTTCAATGTTCAGTTCAATGGATGAGAAACTCAACAGAAAAATATTATTGAGGTGACAGTCCGAGAGCTGATAGTGAAGGTGAGACTTGGTGACCAGAGTACCAAGTAGCCTTGACTTGGAGAGAGTGTAAGGTTGACAAACAGTAATTGTCTCGGGCCGGACGATAGGCCTTCTTGGGCTGGATCTGGCCTGCGGGCCAAGGTTGGCCACCCCTTGCAGGCCGGATTCCATTATTAATTCGGAGTATGTTCACGGGCCACACAATATGCCTCTGTGTGCCGAATGTTACCCGCTCCTACTCTAAATATAGCCTGATGGACATCTTATTTATGACTCATATGTTACTTACTATTTACCTTTCTTTGCCGGACCAGTTATACTCTGATCTTTTCTTTGCCAGACATGTCGTTTACAAGTTATTTGTCTCCCAGACACACCTCCAACTTCGTTGTACTGCTCATTCATAGATGCTTTACACAAGAGAGTTTTATACAAAGTAGTTGACAGTAACACTCTGTTCTTAGTTCATGAGAGAGAGAAAAAAAAATTGTATATATATGTAAGTGACAGGAAACGTGTGTGTGTGTGTGTGTGCTTGTGTGTTGGGTTCGTACTATCCCTATCGTTGTAAAATTTTTGACCATTAAATTCCTTCATGACTAACTTGGAATACTGTATAAAGGTAAAACTAATTTTGTGGTTAGTGTGTGTGTGTGTGTGTGTGTGTGTGTGTGTGTGTGTGTGTGTGTGTGTGTACCAATCTGAAATGCTTGTGATCCTCCCTAGATACAGAAAAGTTGTTTGGTAATTGTTAAACAAATATGGATCAATTGTCAGGCTTAAAATAAAGTATACTACATTGATTTGCAAGAAGTAAGAACACAATAATTGACAAAGGATTAAATTACTCGCAGTACACTGGAGTTCATTATCTAATTTGTATTATCTCTTCCTCCATTGTCCCTACGGATGCCGCCATTACACTATCACAAGGCCACACACACATTGACACTCATACATTATGACAAGAGTAACACATTGAAGATGTTAAAACTAGAGTCACAACAGTCACTTATCGTTCATCATTATTTGTCTCTCATACAACCTCTTTTCTCTGCCTAATATGTTACCAAGTCAATGTATTTACTTATACATTACACATATAGTATATTGGTTTTCTTGGTGTGTTTTGTGTTGTCCATGTTGGTGTTCCTTCATTACTATTGTGTCACCCTCCTGTCCTCTACAACACACACAGGACTACTGTGTAAACTGTGGACAACAAAGGTTAGTATACACACAACCACTATGTTGTTAATTAAGAAACGAGAGAGAGAGAGAGAGAGAGAGAGAGAGAGAGAGAGAGAGAGAGAGAGAGAGAGAGAGAGAGAGAGAGAGAGAGAGAGAGAGATCACTATGACACTTACCTAGAGAAAGATTTTTAGGTTTCAGATCGTGAGCGTCATAATTACACTGTTAGCATTCGATGGAGAAAATGTAGATGAAAGAAAATTGGAGTTTGTATTTTTATGACATGTTCTAGATGACTATAAGATATATTAATCTCAGAGTACAGACTTTAATGAATTAAATACTAGCAACCTCCAGTTACAGCTTTCATTAAAGTAAGTTGTAGACATTCCAACCAGTGGCAATGTAGTAATTATTTCCCACAGAGCAGCGTTAACGACATAATATCAGGAATTATCGTTGTTCTTTAACATTTATATTGCCAGTAATTCCAGCCATCAAAAAAGATTCTCGAACTTAATTATATAATTATAATACCAAAATTTCGAGCCATCTAAAAAGATACTCGAACTAGATAAAGAAACAATCGCATAACATCACAAATCCAAGAAATCAGTCGAATATCTCGATAAAATATTTCTGGGTTGTGAAGCACTAGATCATAAATTACCAGGTTTAGTCTGGAAGCCGGAAAGTTAGTACTTACGGAGGCAGTGAAGAGAACACACCATACAGAGTGGATTATACAGGTGGGGAGAAGTGTTAGAGGGAATTCTCATATAAGTGCAATACAAAAAGTCGTCTGGACATCAAGCTGCAACTCCAATACAACTTAATTTAACTAATCAATATATCGTTCACTTCTCATCATATGATAAGTGTCCGATTATATACCAGCTGGCCAGTTAGGTAGGATAAGGATCGATTTAGAAATAACATTAGACACAGGAACAACACAAAGAATAAAGGAAGTTTCATTGCCATTCGTAACGTAAATTTACAACATATGATATATTGTTTTTTTCATACTTATTTTTTACCTCTGGACTGTAGGGTGTCAGTAGCCCGTGAATCTTGCGAGGCCCCGAGATTATTGGGTGTTGCACTAGATGGGACAGTGAAGCTTCTTGGTGATGTTGGTACCGTAGCTTCTCTTCTGCCCCACTAGATTACGACACCTTATTTATACACGTCAATATCACTATCACAATATATAATTATAAATCATGCTACAATGAGCGACATACTAAAATAATTAAGATTAATTTGTTTAGTGAAGGAGTTAACTTCGAACTCGTAAGTAAATATACGAAAGCCCGTGTGAAAGTTTTGTGTGAAAGTTGTTGTTAATCGCGGTCGGCTAGGGCGGTCGTGACAAGTAAATTTCATAACGGGCAACATTACCTTAGACCTAGTGTTGACTGACATTTTGGTAACCAGCTTTACCCTGCCCCCCCAACCCTTCCCTCCCCTGGGACGCAGCACACATTGTTCTGTTCTGTGTTCACCTGCACCCACCACTATACTCCACCAAGCCCCTGTCATTATGACCACACCTGACTCAGCCTTAAGGTCAGTGGATCACCTGGTACCCCTGGACTGAAGTCATCACTGAGACAGACTTATACACCAAGTGGAATAATATTGTTATCACCTCTACTCTACACACCTGACACAGCCTTAAGGTCAGTGAATCACCTGGTACCCCTGGACTGAGGTCAAGACAGACTTATACACCAAGTGGAATAATTTTGTTATCACGTCGACTCTACACAAACATAAACAGGTTCAAACGGCTCAGAAATAAAGTAATCAGAGAAATTGCCAAGGCAAAGAAAAACCACTACCCAAGTAAAATTTACAGTTTAAAACAAACAAATAATTTTCAATGGTTTTTCAAAATAAAACATCTGTGTGGACTATCAAATAATTTCTCCACCATCCCCTGTGTCTCCCATCTCTCTCACTCTGAATCCAGTGACAAAATGAACCATCACTTCTCCACCATCTGTCAGACCCTCCCTTCGCTTGACTACACGAAGCTCCCCGGCTATCTACCTTCTCCATCCTTACCTCACTCTTGTGCACTTTGAAGATTTTGTTTGCTTTTCCATCAAAGCCGTGTCTGGCCTGATGGAGAGCAGTTTATCGGATGTAGCTTCCTGTCTGGAGGCAAACTCAGACATATCAGAAGACAACAAGTTTTTACAATAGGATAAATGGCCGCCTTGGCAGCCCTTACCCAATATCCCCCTCTTCTCAATCATTCCTCAACATGGGTTACAGATATCCATCTCATCCACCTCTACCAAGCAATGTGTGGAGGCCTCTTCTGACTGCTGGGAATCTGCTAATGTGAATTGTTTGCCTCTCACTGCCAAGACCGTCAAGGATACTTCGGCTGTGCATGACGTACTTGACTCTCAGTCTTCTTTGCCTTGCTCTGGTGCTTCGACCCCTACCCACTCCTGGTCCTCGTCTCATTCTCCTGCGTTTGCCCTGGGTGACACATGAGTCAAGCTCTCCTTTTCTATGGACATGAAGCTGCAGTGGTTGTTTGTCGTTAACAAGGCCCTCCAACTGCATCATGAACTGGCTGAAGTAATAATGTCTGCAGTCACATCCCGGTTCATCATCATCTCCAGAAAGTGTCAGGTCATTATCAAGAGAGTCAAGTATGGTGAATATTTTTGTCTCTCCCTCACATTCCTCAGGGTTCGCCTGAGAGTCCTCGTGTGGTTGCATAGTCCCCAAGAAGATTTAATGTACCCCAGCTCCATAGTCCCCAAGCAGACTTAAAGTACCCCAGCTACATAGCACCCACGCAGACTCTTAAGAACCCCAGCTACATAGTACCCATGCAGACTCTTAAGAACCCCAGCTACATAGTACCCATGCAGACTCTTAAGAACCCCAGCTACATAGTACCCACGCAGATTCTTAAGAACCTCAGCTAATTAGTACCCATGCAGACTCTTAAGAACCCCAGCTACATAGTACCCATGCAGACTCTTAAGAACCCCAACTACATAGTACCCATGCAGACTCTTAAGAACCCCAGCTACATAGTACCCATGCAGACTCTTAAGAACCCCAACTACATAGTACCCATGCAGACTCTTAAGAACCCCAGCTACATAGTACCCATGCAGACTCTTAAGAACCCCAGCTACATAGTACCCAAGCAGACTAAAAGTACCCAAGCTACATCTTCACCTGGTTTCCTGTTGATGTTGACCAGAGTCTTGCCGAGGGACACCCTGGTGAGTACGCTGCCTTTCGTTTCCTCAAGGATCTTCTTCTTCAGATTTTCCGATATTTTTAAGGGGCCGTCGTTTCCTGTTTTGGGCATCCTGTTCTATCATTATCTTGTCTTGCTGGTCCCTCGCAATTCTGTTCTTCCATCTAAGCTTCGGTCTTCCTCTACCTCCTCTTTCCTCCACTTCTATATTCATGATTCTTCTTCACACTTGGTTCTCTTCCGTACACATACAATGTCCATACCACTATAGTATTCTTTGCTGTACCATCTTCGATACTTCCATCATCTTGATCATTTCTCTAATATGTTCATTCCGGATACTATCTCTTCTTGTGACTCAACACATGCACCTCAGCATTCACATTTCCGCAATTTCCAGTTTCTGTTCTTGAGCTTTCATTATATTATAAAGCTTCCATTTAATCTTTGCACTAATTCTCTTGTCACATAGAACTCCGGTTGACTTTCTCCAGTTAATTCAAGCTCACTGTATTCTCTGGCTACTTTCAGCCTCAATATCTTTGAAACTTCTGATCCCAGGTATTTGAAATTCTGCACCTTCTTGATATTTTTTGCATCCATTCTGTCTTATCCCTGCCCTGCCTCCCATCACCTCTCACCCATCAATAATCCATCATAAGTTCTGCTTAAGCTTCATGCCTCTATCTTCCAGGGCTTGACACCTTTCCAGTTTTTGTTCCTCTCCATCCTTGCTCAAGTCAACCAATACAATGTCATCCAAGAATAAAGCACTACATGTAACCTCCTCTCTAACATCTGCAGTCATCACATCCATCACAAGATCGAAAATGTAAGGGCTGAGAACCGACACTCTTCCATCATTCTAACAACACTTCTTACTCGAGCCGTTGCTCCTGCATACATACTGTATCTTGCTGAACAATTACATACATCTTAGGAACTTCTTTCACCTTCATACATCTCCAAACTTCCTGCTTTGAAACCCAATCATACACTTTCTCCAGATCAATGAACACCAAGTGTAGCTCTTTCTGCTTTCTTCTGAACTTCTCTGTTGGCTGTCTCAAAGAAAATATTGCATCCACTGTCCCTTTTCCGGTATAAACCCGAACTGTTCTTCTCTTACACAAGTTTCTCTCCATATTCTCTCTTCTATCTAATACAGAACTCATGCATAGATTTCCATCATCTAAAACATAGGTTTTATGCCTCTGTAATTACTACAGTCCTGGATGTCTCCTTTCTCTTTATAAATCAGTACCAGTACATTGTAGCCAGCCAATCTCATAATATATTCACTCCTTTTCTCCCTAAACATTTCCACTCTTTGACTGGTAATACCATCAGGACCAACTGTCTTTCCTTCTTTCATTTTTAGTAACGCTATTTGTACTTCCTCTCCATTAATATCTTGTACTTCTCTTACATGCTGATTTCCATCTTCTATAGTTTTCCTCATTCAATAATTCCCTGGTGATGTGGGCAAAACTTTAAGGGTTTTGGCGCCCCTTCGGTCCCAGCCACAGGTTTTTAGTTCTTCAACTGTCCCTCTTTCCTTTCTATCTCCTTCCTGCTTGCTGTCTCCACTCTCCATCACCTTTTTCTTGCGCTATATGACCTCGCTGTTGCGGAGCCTAATATCAATCAATCAATCAATCAATCAATCAATCATTCAATAATTTCTCAAAATACACCATGTATTTACACCATCCTTATCTGTCAACACTCTCCCTCCTCATCCTTGATCTACTTGATGTGTGTTAGATCTTTGGTGGCTTTGTTTCTGTTCTTCGCTATCCTATACATATTCTTCTGTCCCTCTGTCGCCTCTAGCTACTCATAGAAATACATCGTTGCTGTTGCCTTACCCTGTGCTACTGCTCCTTTGTATTCTATACAAGCCACTTTCCAAGCCTATCTAATCTCTTTCGAAACATTTGTGTCATAGGCTCTCTTTGCTTTTTCTGTTTACTGATTTTCTCCAGTGTATTCTGGTTCAACCACCAAGTTTCTTTATTATTTTGTTGTTCTTTGCCAAATGTTTTACTGACAACTTCTTCCTCTTTTCAAATCACATTAATATTCTCTTTCCACCAGGTGTTCGTATTTTATTCTGGTTTGATGTTACACAGAAATGCTTCATTAAAGTCTGCCTCAGTTCTTGATGTTTCATTCTACACCCTTTTATCTTTGGTTCTCCCTTCGAAGTTCAAATTCCTGCAGTAATATAATCTGATACCACTAAACACACACAACCCCCCCCTCCCCAACCCTGTCCCGTAAATCACCGTACCCCCCTAGCACACACAACCCCCCCTCCCCAAGCCTGTCTCTCTATTTCTGCACCCCCTAAACACTTTCCCCTCTTATCGTTTTACAATTCTTCAGTTCAGCCAGTTGCCCTCTCCTATACAAAATGATATCTATCTGTGTCTGCCTTACTACACTGCTGTATGTAGCATAATATTTGCACGTAAAGAAGGTGTTACAAATTGCAAGATCAAATGCCACTGCGAAATGCACTCTTCATTCTCCTTCCTCATTCATCTCACCGATGCCATGTCCTCCATAAACTCTACCTATATTTTCACCAACATGTCTATTTAGGTTACATCCGATAATTACTCTCTCGTCTGCAAACATCGACGTCATGAACTCATTCATTGTTCTCCAGAACTCAATTTTATCTTCCTATTCACATGCTACTTGTGGAACACATCTAGTTACTATGTTCAACACCTTTTCTCCACGACACACCTTTATTCGCATTATTCTATAAGATATCCCTTTAACCTACACTTCCTTATCTTTCATATATCCTTGCTGATAATGATCCACTTCTTCCATAGTTGTTAGCTCCACTGTACAGCATCTTATAACCAATGCCTATCTCCTTTGCTTTATTTAATTTCCATCTTCTTTCCTGTAAACACAATATTTCCATCTGCTTTCTCTCCATAACATCTACAAGCTCTACAACGCTTGGTAATGCTGCCAACATTCAGGGTTCTGACTCGTTTCCTCTAGGATGGTTCCCCTGTATTACTGTTGACTGTAGTCTTCCTCACCCACCTCTACTACAACGCCTGGTAATGCTGCCAACATTTTGGGTTCTGACTCGTTTCCTCTAGGATGGTTCCCCTTATTACTGTTGACTGTAGTCTTCCTCAACTACCTCCACTTGAGATTTCCTTCCATTTCCTCTCGTGTCTTTCACCCTGTGATGTCTCCCTGGGGCAGGGGGCTACAAATATCTCCCCAGTATCCCTGCTTGTTGTTAAATGACTAAAAGCGGCTTTCACTTCAATTGTCCCTATTTTCATGTAACCTTAGTACTTACTGTCCCACCTCTCAATCACTTTCTTCCTTTGGGGCCATAGGACCTCGCTGTTACAGCGCCTAATATCAATAAATCAATCAATCAACCAGTGTGTGATGTGTGGAAACTTCATAATGACTAGCCTTGTTGCTGAAGAGTTGGACTCATCTTCTGGTACCGTTCACCCTTGTTGAAGTGTGTCTGGTGTGTGACTGACCATAACTCCATGATGTGTTCTGTTAGGAGTAAACCATCATGTCCTACTGCCTCCACCTATGAGCCTCCAAGTCCTGGGAACTTGTTTCTGTGGAAGTGACCACGTTGCTTTCAGCCAGGAGTTAACGTGTGTCATGGTTGTGATTGATGCTAGTCCCCAACTCGTGCCTCTATTACCACAGTACTTCATCCACCATCACCTTCCCAGTCTATTACCACAGTCTACTACCACAGTACTTCATCCACCATCACCTTCCCAGTCTATTACCACAGTCTACTACCACAGTACTTCATCCACCATCACCTTTCCAGTATATTACCACAGTACTTCATCCACCATCACCTTCCCAGTCTATTACCACAGTCTACTACCACAACACTGCATCCACCATCACCTTCCCAGTCTATTACCACAACACTGCATCCACCATCACCTTCCCAGTCTATTACCACAGTCTACTACCACAACACTTCATCCACCATCACCTTCCCAGTCTATTACCACAGTCTACTACCACAGCACTGCATCCACCATTACCTTCCCAGTCTATTACCACAGCACTGCATCCACCATCACCTTCCCAGTCTATTCCTCCCAACAATCCTGCCCCACCTCCTAACCTTGCCCTCCACCAGTTTGTTGCTTCTGTCAAGGCACGATGTAGTGCCCTTGAGAACTGCTTTTCTGCCCTTGAAGCCAGGATTGACAGGCTGGTTGCATCTCTGTCCACCTCTATTCCCAAACTCTCCACCGTTGTTGAGACTCAGTAATCCATCATCTCAGCCGTTACCACCTTTACTTTACCGACAAGATGGCAACTATTGATTTTTGCCTTGAGTTTTGTTTTTCTTTATTTTACATTTAACGTTTTTTGGAGGGCTAAGAGGTGTGATGTGAAAGTATGTGCTTTATTCCCTGACCCTCCTTGGAGCAGGGTTGGTCACGATGTTTACTGCAGGTCATGTCACAAGGATATCAAGTCTGCCTTGTCCTACATCCAAATAGTGTCCCTTGCCACACCCACATTTACCCTGGTCAGGACAGCATGATGGTCAGAGCTGTCTACGGGTGCCAGCTGGTGACAGCATAGGGTGTCCACCTGGAGGTCAGAGATGACAGGATCCAGCGTCCCTTCCCGTTCCTGTGTGGGGAAAGTCACATGGTCTATCAAGCCCTGTACATCCAGGAGATTTTTTGGAGGCTTACTGCTACAGGTGGTGGTTGAGGTCACCCACCACCAGGAAGTGGCTGCAACGGTGTTCTATCAGCAGGTCATTCAGTTTCTCTGTCAAGTAGTGGAGTGAGGCAGGCCCCTGTCTTGGTGGACGGTACATAGCGCAGATCATGAGGACTGAACAGTCAGCCAGTACAACCCAGAAAAACATGGTTTCCATCTGGAGAGGTGTTTCCACATTTAGTAGCTGGGACTAATTACCCTCCTTGAAACATAGAGCCTTCCCGCCTCCTGCTCGTTCCAGGCGATCCCTCCTGGTCCAGTGGGTATAGCCACGTATTTTGTCTCTTTCTCCAGGTCGTTCATCTGCCTCTACTCTCCGGACTTCTTCCTGCAAACATAGGGTTCGCTCTTAATGTCATCTCCTGGAGCATCTGTGGTATCACCAGTTATGTTAAACTCAGTCAACTCATGGTCAATGTTTTTCCTCATCATCCGAGTATTTTCTTTCTCCAGGAATTATTTCCAGGATGGTCTCTCACCTCTGGACAAACTCTTAACTTGCATACATACCTTCTAGCCACATCACCTTCTTCTGTACCTCCACCGATCCTGACATGATCTTTCAGCTTCAGGAAGGTACTCTGGATCTCATCCTCACATCGGGACTGATAACATCTCAGAACCAGTGCTCCACGGTGCCAGTTTTATTCTCTGTTCATGTCACACTTTGGCTTCATTATATTCTACCTGCTGGGTCTACTGCTCCTGCCAATCGTTTACATATTGCTGTTCCTGTAAATCATTATATTCTACCTGCTGGGTCTGCTGCTCCTGCCAATCGTTTACATATTGCTGTGACTGTAAATCATTGTATCAGATTACTTTACTGAGGGAATTTGAACTTGGAAGGGAGAACCAAAGATTAAAGGGTGGAGATTGAAACTGAGGGAGACTTTCATAGAAGCATTTCTGAGTAACATCAAACAAGAATAAAATCTGAAGACCTGGTGGAAAGAAAATATTAATGTGATTTGAAAAGAGGAAGAAATTGTCGGTAAAACATTTGGTAAAGAACAACAAAATATATAAAGAAACTTGGTGGTTGAACCAGGATACACTGGAGAAAATCAGTAAACAGAAAGAAGCAAACAGAGCCTATGACACGAATGTTTCGAAAGAGATTAGAGAGTCTTGAAAGGTGGTGTGTATAGAATACAAAGGAGCAGTAGCACAGGGTAAGGCGACAGTAACGAATGATTTCTATGAGTAGCTAGAGGCGACAGAGGGACAGAAGAATATGTATAGGATAGCGAAGAACAGAAACAAAGCCACCAAAGATCTAACACACATCAAGTAGATCAAGGATGAGGAGGGAGAGTGTTGATAGATAAGGATGGTGTAAATACAGAGTGGAATTATTATTTTGAAAAATTATTGAATGAGGAGAACGATTGGAGAATGATAGAGGATGGAAATTAGCATGTAAGAGAAGTACAGGATATTAACGGATTTGAAGTACAGATAGCGTTACTAAAAATGAGAGAAGGAAAGGCAGTTGGTCCTGATGGTATTACCAATCAAAGAGTGGAAATGTTTAGGGAGAGAAGGAGTAAATATATTATGAGATTTGCTGGCTACAATGTACACTCGTGATACGTAATCTCTGACCAGACGAACGGCAGGAGGCACCACACATACCCTGCATTCGAACTCAGCCTCTATAGGTGGACTGGGAGGGGAAATGAGCAATACCAGGCGATTCAAAGCTTTCTGCTCATCACACTCTGGTCAGAAATTATGTATCACGAGTGTAGTGATACTGATTTATAAAGAGAAAGGAGACATCTAGGAGAGTAGTAATTACAGAGGCAAAAAATCTATGTCTCAGATGATGGAAAACTATGCTTGAGTTCTATATTTGATAGAAGTGAGAATATGGAGAGAAACTTGTGTAAGAGAAGAACAGTTCGGGTTTATACCGGAAAAGGGACAGTGGATGCAATAGTTTCTTTGAGACAGGCAATGGAGAAGTACAGAAGGAAGTAGAAAGAGCTACACTTGGTGTTCATTGATCTGGAGAAAGTGTATGATCGGGTTTCAAGGCAGTTTCAAGTTTGGAGATGTATGAAGGTGAAAGAAGTTCCTAAGATGTATGTAATTGTTCAGCAAGATACAGTATGTATGCAGGAACAACGGCTCGAGTAAGAAGTGTTGTTAGAATGATGGAAGAGTGTCGGTTCTCAGCCCTTACATTTTCGATCTTGTGATGGATGAGATGACTGCAGATGTTAGAGAGGAGGTTACATGTAGTGCTTTATTCTTAGATGACATTGTATTGGTTGACGTGAGCACAAACTGGAAAGGAGTCAAGCCGTGTAAGATAGAGGTATGAGGTTGAAGCAGGACTTAATATGGAATATTGATAGGTGAGAGGTGATGGGAGGCAGGGCAGGGGACTATGAAGCTGGGGTACTTTAAGTCTGCTTGGGGACTATGTAGCTGGGGTACTTTAAGTCTGCTTGGGGACTATGTAGCTGGGATACTTTAAGTCAGCTTGGGGACTATGAAGCTGGGGTACTTTAAGTCTGCTTGGAGACTATGAAGCTGGGGTACTTTAAGTCTGCTTGGAGACTATGAAGCTGGGGTACTTTAAGTCTGCTTGGGGACTATGCAACCCCACGAGGACTCTCAGGCGAACCCTGAGGAATGTGATGGAGAGACAAAAATATTCACCATACTTGACTCTCTCGATGATGTCCTGATACTTTCTGGAGATGATGATGAACCGGGATCTGACTGCAGACATCTTTACTTCAGCCAGTCCATGCTGCAGTTGGAGGGCCTTGTTAACGACAAACAACCACTGCAGCTTCATGTCCATAGAAAAGGAGAGCTTGACTCATGTGTCACCCAGGGCAAATGCAGGACAATGAGACGAGGAACAGGTGTGGGTAGGGGTCGAAGCACCAGAGCAAGGCAAAGAAGACTGAGAGTCAAGTACGTCATGCATATCCGAAGTATTCTTGACGGTCTTGGCAGTGAGAGGCAAACAATTCACATTAGCAGATTCCCAGCAGTCAGAAGAGGCCTCCACACATTGCTTGGTAGAGGTGGATGAGATGGATATCTGTAACACATGCTGAGGAATGATTGAGAAGAGGGGGATATTGGGTAAGGGTTTGCCAAGGCGGCCATTTATCCTATTGTAAAAACTCGTTGTCTTCTGATATGTCTGAGTTTGCCTCCAGACAGGAAGCTACATCCGATAAACTGCTCTCCATCAGGCCAGACAAGGCTTTGACGGGAAAGCAAACAAACTCTTCAAAGTGCACAAGAGTGAGGTAAGGATGGAGAAGGTAGATAGCCGGGGAGCTTCGTGTAGTCAAGCGAAGGGAGGGTCTGACAGATGGTGGAGAAGTGATGGTTCATTTTGTCACTGGATTCAGAGTGAGAGAGATGGGAGACACAGAGGATGGTGGAGAAATTATTTGATAGTCCACACAGATGTTTAATTTTGGAAAACCATTGAAAATTATTTGTTTGTTTTGAACTGTAAATTTTACTTGGGTAGTGGTTTTTCTTTGCCTTGGCAATTTCTCTGATTTTTTTATTTCTGAGCCGTTTGAACCTGTTTATGTTTGTGTAGAGTCGACGTGATAACAAAATTATTCCACTTGGTGTATAAGTCTGTCTTGACCTTAGTCCAGGTGTAGCAGGTGATCCACTGACCTTAAGGCTGTGTCAGGTGTGTAGAGTAGAGGTGATAACAATATTATTGCACTTGGTGTATAATTCTGTCTCAGTGATGACTTCAGTCCAGGGGTACCAGGTGATCCACTGACCTTAAGGCTGAGTCAGGTGTGGTCATAATGACAGGGGCTTGGTAGAGTATAGTGGTGGGTGCAGGTGAACACAGAACAGAACAATGTGTGCTGCGTCCCAGGGGAGGGAAGGGTTGGGGGGGCAGGGTAAAGCTGGTTACCAAAATGTCAGTCAACACTAGGTCTAAGGTAATGTTGCCCGTTATGAAATTTACTTGTCACGACCGCCCTAGCCGACCTCGATTAACAACAACTTTCACACAAAACTTACATACGGGCTTTCGTATATTTACTTACGAGTTCGAAGTTAACTCCTTCACTAAACAAATTAATCTTAATTATTTTAGTATGTCGCTCATTGTAGAATGATTTATAATCATATGTAGTGATAGTGATATTGACGTGTATAAATAAGGTGTGGTCATCGAGTGGGGCAGAAAAGAAGCTATGGTACCAACATCACCAAAAAGCTTCACTGTCTCATCTAGTGAGACACCCAATAATCTCGGGGCCTCGTAAGAGTCACGGGCTACTGACACCCTACAGTCCCGAGGTATAAAAGAAGTATAAAAAAAACAATATATCATATGTTGTAAATTTACGTTACGAATGGCAATGAAACTTCCTTTATTCTTTTTCTTGTTCCTGTGTCTAATGTTATCTCTAAATCGATCATTATCCTACCTAACTGGGCAGCTGGTATATAATCGGATACTTATCATGAGAAGTGAACGATATATTGTTTAGTTAAGCTGTATTGGAGTTGCAGCTTGATGTCCAGACGTGGTTGTGTATCAAGTTCTTTTGTATTGCACGTATGTGAGAATTCCCTCTAACACTTCTTCCCACCTGTATAATCCACTCTGTATGGTGTGTTCTCTTCACTGCCTCCGTAAATACTAACTTTCCGGCTTCCAGACTAAACCTGGTAATTTATGATCTAGTGCTTCACAACCCAGAAATATATTATCGAGATATTCGACTGATTTCTTGGATTTGTGATGTTATGTGATTGTTTCTTTAATTAAGTTCGAGTATCTTTTTAGATGGCTCGAAATTTTGGTATTATAAATATATAAATAAATTCGAGAATCTTTTTAGATGGCTGTAACTACTGGCAATATAAATGTTAAATAACAACGATAATTGCTGATATTATGTCGTTAATGCTTCTCTGTGGGAAATAATTACCACATTGCCACTGGTTGGAATGTCTACAACTTACTTTAATGAAAGCTGTAACTGAAGGTTGCTAGTATTTAATTTATTAAAGTCACCACAGATAACTAGCTTGGAAGAAGGAAACTGGATCTTAAGACGGTCTGATGTGACGATGATGTGGTCGATCAGGGCAGGTCCGATGAGTGCTCGGGGTGGATGGCAGAAAGGCAGTAAATGATTGTGATGTGTGTGTGTGTGTTACTGGCAGATTTCCTTATTCTTTCTGTGATAATTGGCTGACATGATGATATAGTGTAATTTATTTCTATACTCTGAGATTAATATATCTTATAGTCATCTAGTATATGTCATAAAAATACAAACTCCAATTTTCTTTCATTTACTTTTCTCCATCGAATGTTAACAGTGTAATTATGACACTCGCAATTTGAATCCTAAAAATCTTTCTCTAGGTAAGTGTCATAGTGATCTCTCTCTCTCTCTCTCTCTCTCTCTCTCTCTCTCTCTCTCTCTCTCTCTCTCTCTCTCTCTCTCTCTCTCTCTCTCTCTCTCTCTAGTGACTTAATTAACAACATAATGGTTGTGTGTATACTAACCTTTGTTATCCACAGTTTACACAGTAGTCCTGTGTGTGTTGTAGAGGACAGGAGGGTGACACAATAGTAATGAAGGAACACCAACATGGACAACACAAAACACACCAAGAAAACCAATATACTATATGTGTAATGTATAAGTAAATACATTGACTTGGTAACATATTAGGCAGAGAAAAGAGGTTGTATGAGAGACAAATAATGATGAACGATAAGTGACTGTTGTGACTCTAGTTTTAACATCTTCAATGTGTTACCCTTCCCACTAACCAAGATAACAAACATAAAATTAATGTCTGACACAATATTCCTCAATGTGTTACCATTCCCACTAACCAAGATGACAAATATAAAATTAATGCCTTTACATTCTCCTATTCGTTCCTCTCCCTCCCCTACCTTTACCCTACCTACCCTTCCCTTCCCTCCCCTACCGCTCTTTTCCCTTTCCTTCCTTTACAGCTTCATATCCTCTCCCTTCCTCTCCTTTACTATCCCCAATCCTCACTTCCTTCCCATTAACCTTTTTCTCCTATCCCTTCCTACAATTTCTTCCCTTTCCTTCATTCCTACTCTTCCTTTTTCTTACCCTTACGTCATCGTTCCCTCCAAACCCTCCATCCTTCCTCTCTCCTTCTCCTCACTCACCCTACCCTCCACCCTATTGTATATACGACTGTCTGCAAGACTTATCACAGGATGTACCAATATATCTAATATATACTGTATATTGTTAAAATTAGACAAATACATGTCAAATATACAAATAAAATATATTCATGTAGTGTTACAAGAAAAGATAAACATACATGAAAGATATTGGTTTTATATACTGTATGTGTGTTAATGTGTGTGTGGCCTGGTGATAGTGTGTGTGTGTTAATGTGTGTGTGGCCCTGTGATAGTGTATGTGTGTTAAGGTGTGTGTGGCCCTGTGATAGTGTATGTGTGTAGCCTTGAGATAGTGTGTGTGTTAATGTGTGTGTGGCCTTGTGATAGTATATGTGTGTTAATGTGTGTGTAGCCTTGTAATAATGTATGCGTGTTAATGTGTGTGTAGCCTTGTAATAATGTATGTATGTTAATGTGTGTGTGGCATTGTAATAATGTATGTGTGTTAGTGTGTGTGTGGCCTTGTAATAATGTATGTGTGTCAATGTGTGTGTGACCTTGAGATAGTGTCATGGCGGCATCCGTAGGGACAGTGGAGGAAGAGATAATACAAATTAAATAATGAACTCCAGTGTACTGCGAGTAATTTAATCCTTTGTCAATTATTGTGTTGTTACTTCTTGCAAATCAATGTAGTATACTTTATTTTAAGTCTGACTAATGACCCATATTTGTTTAACAATTATCAAACAACTTTTCTGTATCTAGGGAGGATCACAAGCATTTCAGATTGGTACACACACACACACACACACACACACACACACATGCATTAACCACAAAATCAGTTTTACCTTCATACAGTAGTCCAAGTTAATCTTAATTTAAAGGAATATAATGGTCAATAATTTTACAGCGATAGGGATAGTACGAACCCAACACACACACACACACACACACGTTTCCTGTCGCGTACATACATATATATACAATTTCTTTCTTTCTCTCTCTCTCTCTCTCTCTCTCTCTCTCTCTCTCTCTCTCTCTCTCTCTCTCTCTCTCTCTCTCTGCCTGTAAATCATTATATTCTTCCTGCTGGGTGTACTGCTCCTGCCACTCGTTTACATATTGCTGTGCCTGTAAATCAAGAGCGGGATACCTTTGTACAGTAGGGTGAAGGTCAGATGAGACTTTCTGGAGCATGTCACAGGCAGCAGTGACATACCAGAACCACAAAGTGGCTTTGTAAAAAAAAATTATTGAAAAATAAACATACAAATTAGTGAGATGGTTTGGTGACATTGTTCATTGAAGAGTGTTCTTGGTAAACATACAAATTAGTGTGATGGTTGGTTATACTTGCCATAAACAATTGTTTTAATGTTCAGTTCAATGGATGAGAAACACAACAGAAGAATATCATTGAGGTGACAGTCCGAGAGCTGATAGTGAAGGTGAGACTTGGTGACCAGAGTACCAAGTAGCCTTGACTTGGAGAGAGTGTAGGGTTGACAAACAGTATTTGTCAGCAGTATTTGCAGGCCGGATTCTATTATTAATTCCTAGTATGTTCACGGGCCACACAATACAGAGTATTTAACAGTAACACTCTGTTCTTAGTTCATGAGAGAGAGAGAGAGAGAGAGAGAGAGAGAGAGAGAGAGAGAGAGAGAGAGAGAGAGAATTTAGACGTGGAACAGACAGGAAGAAGATAGATAAATCAAGACAGGAAAAAAATGTGCTCACTGCGCGATAAAACACACACACATTAAACTGGCACAATGACACGTGACAAGGAATGAACACAGAAATATAAAAACGAAAGAAAATTGTTATTGACTGGCTGGTGTGCAGTACAGAAGAGTGTATGGAATTATAATAGTGTGTCAAATTATAGGACATGAAATATTATAGAGCGGTTTTAGCTCATCAGGATGGTGGAATGTGAAGTTAATTTGTGGGGAAACAAACACACACATCTCTGCTTGGGTTCTTGACTTGGTTAATTTGTGGGGAAACAAACACACACATCTCTGCTTGGGTTCTTTACTTGGTTAATTTCTGGGGAAACAAATACACACATCTCTGCTTGGGTTCTTTACTTGGTTAATTTGTGGGGAAACAAACACACACATCTCTGCTTAGGGCCTTTACTTGGTCACCGCTTCTTTTCTGCTACAAATGGTCCAGTGTTCGGTCCTTTCTTGGGACACCATAAAAATCTTTCACTGATTCCAGAGGTTACCACCCCTGTGAGTAGGGTGTGGGGAGTTTGACTCGGCTATCTCAGTGAGGTCTTCCTGCTTACCCAGCTATAGCCGAAGCTGACTCGGGTCTCACGTGAGTGGAGAGGTCTCTGGGCCACACATCATCCTTGTGATGCGTGCTATTGTAGTATTTCATACAGTCTAGTGTGTGCTTCACTCTGTCCCATTGACTACCACTCATAAGCGGACCTTTAACCTTTTATTATTAATCTGAGTAAAGTTGTCAGCATCAAAATTATAAGGTTTATGCCTATTTCTATTTTAATGTTAGTACAATGACAACATAAATCTCAGACTATATCAGAGTGAGTATGGCATAATGCAGACGAGTCTGTGAAATGAAATCGAAAGGAGAGATTGGGGATTGGTAAGACTAGAAAGAAACAGAGTCCAGTGTGGTAATAGGAAGGAACAAAAGAGGGAATGATTGATAGAGACATTGGTAAGAAGAATATTTGTCACACTGTATTACCATGTTAAACAAATGGTAACGAATAATGTTAAGTCACAACATGGACGAAATATTCATGTTACTAAAATACATGTCGAAGTTTAAATTAATACTTTTCAGCAACAGAGGTATAAATGGAAGGTTACCTAACACTGAATGGGGAGAGGGGAGGCCAGGAGGGGAAGTACTGTATTTATAGAACAAAAAAACAACATGTAATGGCGTAACACACACTGCCATTATCTATGTTGATGACGTGTGTATCTGGCAACATTATTGTATTCTTGCAACGTTGCCTCTATGACTGAAAATGTTTTGGTATATTTAATAAACAACTTTCTGGCAACATCATATATATTTCTGTGTGTTGGTGTCCGTAAACAAAAATCTTCCTGCACCAATATCATATATTTCTCGATAATATTATGATTCCACCTTCACAACATATATAATATTATAACTTTGAGGAATTTGTTGTTAAATTATTCTAGTTCACATATGGTCATATGTAATATTAGACATTTAAACCATATATAGCTGTCAATTCTATCACATAGAGTGTTCCCTGATTAACAGGAACGTATCATGGACTAAGAAAGACAAACTTCTGGTATTGACTGTACAGCTGTGTTTATGATTCCCTGAGACACCATCTTATGGAAGGAACTTGACCTTCTCTATCCTTACTGGACAGCAGGTAGTTGAATCAAACTGTCTGACCAACACACACAGTAAAGCTATATATACATATGTATATATAAATATTTATTTATTTATATTGGTATCTTTTTGCCCATCTATTTACCATTGATGAAATACATTAGTTGTTGTGTGTTCATAATGATACGAGTGGAATGGTGGTGATGACAGCTGTTACATTACACTCTACTTTGACATTTTATTCTCCCCTTTCTTATAAGTTTCAAAGGTAGGCCATTATCTCCCACACTCCTTCCCTCCCTCCCTTTCTCCCTCGATTTCGTTCTCACTCTCTCTCTCCCTCTCTCCATACTTGATTAAACCTTCGTCTTTCTCTCTCTTTCTCTCTCTCTCTCTCTCTCTCTCTCTCTCTCTCTCTCTCTCTCTCTCTCTCTCTCTCTCCCTGTTAACACTCAGGAAACCCCCATCGTTGAGGCAAAAATGGAGTGAGTTTATTTCCTCTCTCTCCAAGGTTGACGTCACCAACGAGAACTTTTGGGTCTGGGACTATAAACAATATTATAGTAAGAACAAAGGGTTTTTTATCCCCTTGTTTAGCCAATATATAAATATTATCAGGTGTCTAAGACCAGTTATTACACAGAATAAAACAAGTTATTAATTGCAATTATAACATGTACAGTGTGTGTGTGTTTGTGTATGTGTGTGTCTGTGTGTGTGTGTGTGATCCTACAAGTTATCCACTCATAGATTCTAGTGTTCTTCCCTACATCCTAAAAGTGTGTATAGTAATAAATATACAACCCTTGTCAAGGGGAATATGAAAGTTATTATATTGATTTAACAAGATGTAATAACACAATAATTTACAAAGGATTAAGTTGTTCGCAGTACACTGGAATTCATAATCTAATATGTTTTATCTCTTCCTTCACTGTCCCAATGGATGACGTCATGACACTTCCTGTGTGCGTAGGTGTAGGTGTGTGTGTGGTCACTACTGGATTTGCAACCATCTTGTAGTGTTGTGTTTGTATAAATCCTTCTCAACTTCAGCATTACAGTGCTTCAATCTCTGGAGTTTATTATCAAGAAGAACCTTCCACATATTATTGGGTATAGTGTTTTGTTGTTACTATTAATATTAAATCCTGCACTCAACTATTTTGGATTGTCTTCCTTTGAAATGCTCTGTATTTCTTCATAATCTCTCCCTCTCTTTATCACTTCCTATCTTTCCTCTCCTATATTCTTCTTTGGTCAGGTTTCTTCTGTGTCAACATACATTCTTTTCTGTACTGAACAGTTCCACCTTGCAATCCTCCCTCAATTCTTCTTTGAGTAATAATAGGTACACTTGGACATTGTGAACCAACACTACCAACATTAACCATTACATTGTCAGGTGATATTATAATATTAACCCCTCCGGGCCGAGCCAAGAATGAAATTACGTGCTGTGTGTACGGGGCCAATACTTAATTTAATCCTGCCTGTCCGGGTATTTCCCGGAAAATCACTCTACTTCTCTTACTCCCTACGTCTAAACTACAATACTGAACAACTTAAATTTGATTGTGTACTCACCATCAACTCCTCCTCTTTCCATTAAAACCAACCCTAGCTCTCTAGGACACTCCATTACCGAGAAATCAAGTGAGGAATGGAGGTCACTTTTCCCGTGAGAGCGAGGCTGCGTTTGCTTTGTGAGCGTGGCTCTGACAAGGACTGGCGTGGGTGGAGAAAAGATGGCCGCCGGCAGAATGACGCAACACTTGCCTCCCCCAGGCGACACGTCGTACGGTTCGTGTGCATCCTACCATTACAGCCCCTGTATTATTTGTGTGGTTAGCTGACCATTCCAGAGTGGTTTTATGCCCTGGAGAGAAGCGTGGGAGTTATGTACAGTATTTACGCGAAACATTTTCAGTGTCATTCGCACCATTTGTTCATGTTCAACGTAAATATAAATGTGTCACTATCACTGTTATCCTTATTTTCTATATATTTTTGTATTTTGTTGTTTTAAATTTTTTATTATAATTTTTTCTATGCGTAAATGTGTCACTATCACTTTTCTTATAGCCTAATATGTACAAATGTGTCACTATCACGTCACTACAGCCTAAAATATATGTACAAATGTGTCACTATCACGTCACTACAGCCTAAAATATATGTACAAATGTGTCACTCTCACTTTTCTTATAGCCTAATAAGTACAAATGTGTCACTATCACGTCACTACAGCCTAAAATATATGTACAAATGTGTCACTCTCACTTTTCTTATAGCCTAAATAGTGTCACTGTCACCAAGTGTCACTGTCACTTTATTCGCATACTCCCATCACTTCCTGCTTCTATATATATTCCAATATATGGTAGTCTGAGAAGCAGTTTCCAGGGCATAACGGCACACAACATTCCTTGCACCAGAAGCGAGTTTCCTTGGACTTCTGGGGGTGACGTGTTGTGTGCCTGCAAACATAGCAGCGACGAGAGCCTGGACGTCCTGACGGCAACGGTGGCAGATTAGTGAGGTAGTGGCGAGCCATATAGCCACTCTGCTGCAACCTGTCAGGCCGTTGTGCCGCTGCCTGTCTGCCTTGCTGTGGTTGCACAGTGCTGAACCTCTCCAGGAGCTGAGATATCAACTCTAGCTCGAATTCCCGGAGTGCCAACTTGGAGTCAGGGTGATGCTGGAGGTAGAGTATATAACAGTTCAGCACTGTGACATCAAGAAGGTGGAAGAAAGCCTTCTTGTACCACTTACAAGTTTTTCTCAGACAATCGATGGAACTCACCATCATGTCTGACTTATCAACGAGTCTCATATTGATGTTATAATCGAGCACAGCATCAGGCTTGTAGATGGTATCACCTGTGCCGCGCTCAGTCTTCCCAGAATCCTGCATCACGCCCCTGTTCACGGTGGTGAGCATATTGACGGGGCGTTTATCGTGCCATTTGATGGCCAGCATGTTCCCACATTTCTTTTTGATGCAGTCGCCCCTCCGGGTGAGAGGGAATGCTGGCCACCCCTTCCTGTTGACACGAATAGTTCCGCAGGATCCTGTTTGGTGCTGCAGGAGAAACTGGCTAAGTGCTGGAGAGGTGTAATAGTTATCAGTGTACAGGATGTGGTTGTTGTCAAGGTAATCCCCCATGAGTGCCTTGACAACACTCCCGCTGAAGCCAAGAGGGTCGTCGGCCGGGACATCCACATCCGTACCTGAATAGAGTATAAAATCCAACACATAGCCAGTCTTACAGTCGCAGATGACATAGAATTTGATGCCAAATCTATGCCTCTTTGACGGGATGTACTGGATGAAGGACAGTCTTCCCCTGAACAGCACCAGAGACTCGTCGATAACCACTTTCTGGAATGGTCGAAAAAATGCTCGTATTTTCTCCTGGAGGATAGACATTACTGGCCTAATTTTCCACAGCCTGTCGTTCGGGTGTGGACCCATGTTGGGGGCGAAGTGCAGGTAGGACAAAATGTCCCTATACCTGTCCCTGGACATGTATTTCCCGAACGCAGGTGTGGATATCAGGGCGTGTGTGTTCCAGAAGTCCTTGAGGCGATGTTTCTTGACATGAGGCATCATCATGGTCAAAGCTAACCACACATACAACTCAGCAATATCGACGTCAGCCCATTGCAACATCTTACTATGTTCCCTGCCTGGTCTATTGCTGAGTTGCACAGAGAGTTGTTTGAAGGTGTTTATCTCCTGCATCATGTAAGTCATCAATATTATATCAAAAAAGGCAGTGAAATAATCTAATATTGATGACCTCTGACGACAGGGAAATGCGGCCTGTATACCTTAATGACTGTCGTCAAAGATAGGTATATCAGGCGCAAATTCATCGCAATCCGTCCACACATAGGGATCAGCGGGTCTATGACGAGGTGCGCCGCGTTGCTGTCGTTGTTGTTGTGGTGGTGGTGGTGCAGCGGTACCAGGGGCAGGCGAGAGTGAGTCGTCAGGCACGAGAGGAGAGGGAGAGTGTGGTGGTGGGGGAGGTGGCGTCAGGTCACGGGGGGGCGGGCTATCAGGGTCAACTGTAGGGGAGAGATAAGCTGCCTTTGTCCTCTTCCCCCTTCCTTTACCCTTCCCTCTTACTCCTACTCTCCTCCCTCTTACCACCACTTTTTGCGACGCATCCTCGTCCGACGAGGAAGAGGAAGACGAAAAATCTAACCTCCTCCTCGGCCTCTTGCCCATGGGAGTGGAGACGTAGCGAGGTTTGGAGGTTGAAGCAGGAGTAGACCTCTTCCTGCCTCCCACGCCAGATGTTGTAGGAATGGGAGACAAGAGAGTGTCTCCCAAACTACCTCCCACCCCACTGGTGGACGGAATTGCAACAGGGGCTGTAACCTCTGACACATCATGCAAGGCTGAAGTTGAGGGAAGAGCTGTGATGGAAGTCACCGCTACACAGACATCTTCCTCAGTTGATTCGTCAGCTTGCCATTCAGTATCAGAGTAGCTGTCCAGGTCGTCACTCCCATATGAAAGGTCTGCCAGATTCTCCAATTCCCGCCCTATTGCAGAATCTGACAACCTTGCAGGTGCATGACGCAATCTAGCTGGTTGCACCCGCGGAGTGGAGGTTACAGGAGCGGGTGCGCCTGGCAGCGCGGTAGGATGCACCGAATCGAACGAGCCCGTATTTTCTTCACTACGCCCAGCCATTGTCACGGTCAAGCACACACTGATTGAATGTGGGGATGAAAAGGTCTGGTGGTGAAGTATAGCCAGATCAAAAAAAATCCCGACAAATTTGGCGTTTTTCCCCATAAATTACCAAAAGCGGGATTTCCCGCTGCCCGGACTCTGTCGACAGAGCGGGATTTCCCGCTGCCCGGCCTCTGTCGACCGAGCGGGAAATCCCGCTGCCCGGACTCTGGGGGTTAATATCGATCATAATAAGTGATTGGGTGGAGACCAATTTAGTTTTAATAAATAACCAACATTACCAACATTAACCATTACATTGTCAGGTGATATTATAATATTTAATATCGATCATAATAAGTGATTGGTTGGAGACCAATTTAGTTTTAATAAATACAGTAATGGTAATATTAGTAATGTATAGTAAGCCCCAGGTCCGTGAGTTTAAGGGGGTGCGGGAGTAGGGGACAGGCTTGGGGGGGGGGGTTACAGGGTGTGGGAATAGGGGGACAGGCTTTGGGTGGGTAGAAAGCCTGTCCCCCTACCCCCCCAAGCCTGTGCCCCTACTCCCGCACCCCCCTAAGCTCCCTCCCTCCAAGCCTGTCCCCCCTATTCCAGCAACCCCCTTAAACCCCCCCCCCAAGCCTGTGCCCCTATTCCCGCACCCCCTTAATTAAAACTGTTTACTGAGGGGTTACTACCATGGCTGGGAGTTGGCCTGGCCTGGCTGATGTTCACGGAGATTATCTCATCACAGGATGAGATGAAGAGAAACTAGATATTGAGGGAGGGAAGCAGGGAGAGGGAAGGGAGAGAGAGTGTGAGGGAGGGAGGGAGCCAGAGAGTGGACAGTGAAGGAACAAGGAGGGAGAGGGAGGGGAGAGAGAGTGTGAGGGAGGGAGGGAGGGGAGAGAGAGTGTGAGGGAGGGAGGGAGGGAGGGAGAGAGAGAGAGTGTGAGGGAGGGAGAGGAAGGTGTGTAATACTACTAGTACTACTTAATTTATTAATATTATAGTATAGGTTAAATAACTGTGGAAAGAGGAAGACAAGTATGAAGGGAGGTATTCCAGTGTCCAAATGTGTGCTTGGCCCTTACCAGGCAAACGTAAACTTCTTCATTAAACACACTTACTTGCCAGTGCACTGTAATGTCATGATTTAAGGGAGGATATTAAATAACTCACATCAAAATGCCATAATTATGTATTTATTTGTTAAGAAGACATAAAACAAACTATGCGTCTTAGGGTTAGTAGGAATTTTATAACCGCCAGTTATTTTCAATGTCATGTGATATCTCCGTATCACTGATAACGTTAATTGCACTTTATAACTCTTATACTTCCGACATGGCTATATGGTTATAGTAATCTTTCTCCAAGTAATATAAAAATAAACTTTATTTTTTGAATAAGCTATATATTATATTGGTTACCTTAGATGATATTTTACCCTCCACTCGTTCTGTCCCCCTTCCCTCTCTGTCTCCTTCAGCCCACCCTCTCCTCTCTCTCTCTCTCTCTCTCTCTCTCTCTCTCTCTCTGGTTTGTCCCCCTCTCCCTCCCCCTTCCCTCCCTCACTTTTCTGTCCCCCCTTCTCCTCCCCCCTTCCTTCTCTCTGGTTTGGTCCCCCCTCCCTCCCCCCCTTCCCTCCCTCTCTCTTTCTCCCCCAGCACCGTCTCACTTCTTCACCACTGAGAATCTTTGAGCCTATGATTCAGAAAGTCAGGGATGCAAACGTTAGACACCTGGAGTTTGTAGTGCTGACTGTAACAGCCAGAAGTGTGGTCGACTGTACATACATATATATACAATTTATTTCTCTCTCTCTCTCTCTCTCTCTCTCTCTCTCTCTCTCTCTCTCTCTCTCTCTCTCTCTCTCTCTCTCTCTCTCTCTCTCTCTCTCTCTGCCTGTAAATCATTATATTCTTCCTGCTGGGTGTACTGCTCCTGCCACTCGTTTACATATTGCTGTGCCTGTAAATCAAGAGCGGGATACCTTTGTACAGTAGGGTGAAGGTCAGATGAGACTTTCTGGAGCATGTCACAGGCAGCAGTGACATACCAGAACCACAAAGTGGCTTTGTAAAAAAAAATTATTGAAAAATAAACATACAAATTAGTGAGATGGTTTGGTGACATTGTTCATTGAAGAGTGTTCTTGGTAAACATACAAATTAGTGTGATGGTTGGTTCTACTTGCCATAAACAATTGTTTCAATGTTCAGTTCAATGGATGAGAAACACAACAGAAGAGTATCATTGAGGTGACAGTCCGAGAGCTGATAGTGAAGGTGAGACTTGGTGACCAGAGTACCAAGTAGCCTTGACTTGGAGAGAGTGTAGGGTTGACAAACAGTATTTGTCAGCAGTATTTGCAGGCCGGATTCTATTATTAATTCCTAGTATGTTCACGGGCCACACAATACAGAGTATTTAACAGTAACACTCTGTTCTTAGTTCATGAGAGAGAGAGAGAGAGAGAGAGAGAGAGAGAGCGAGAGAGAGAGAGAGAGAGAGAGGGAGAGAGAGAGAGAATTTAGACGTGGGACAGACAGGAAGAAGATAGATAAATCAAGACAGGAAAAAAATGTGCTCACTGCGCGATAAAACACACACACATTAAACTGGCACAATGACACGTGACAAGGAATGAACACAGAAATATAAAAACGAAAGAAAATTGTTATTGACTGGCAGGTGTGCAGTACAGAAGAGTGTATGGAATTATAATAGTGTGTCAAATTATAGGACATGAAATATTATAGAGCGGTTTTAGCCCATCAGGATGGTGGAATGTGAAGTTAATTTGTGGGGAAACAAACACACACATCTCTGCTTGGGGCCTTTACTTGGTTAATTTGTGGGGAAACAAACACACACATCTCTGCTTGGGTTCTTTACTTGGTTAATTTGTGGGGAAACAAACACACACATCTCTGCTTGGGTTCTTTACTTGGTCACCGCTTCCTCTCTGCTACAGATTTCTACAATATTTAACTTCACATTCCACCATCCTGATGGGCTAAGAATGCTCTATAATATTTCATGTCCTATAATTTGACACACTATTATAATTCCATACACTCTTCTGTACTGAACACCTTGGAGGCATAACACACAAATAAGAATACTATAAATAAGTGTGGCATTTCAGAACAATAAAAAAAAAAAAATAGATCACTTCCACAAACAAAAATAATAACAAATTATTATAGTAATTTGCCTTTTACATATTAACACTAATGGTGACGTTGCACAAATACAGTAACGTTATCAGTTGCACATTTCTTCTTCTTACTCTCGTCATTATTATCCCGCTTCTATGCGGGGTCGACGTTTTTAACAAGCCGCCGCCAACCAGCATGGTCCAGAACTTCGTCTCCCATCAATCCCTTCTCTCTCAGATCGTCTCTCACGCTGTCCATCCATCTTCGCTTTGGTCTCCTCCTACTTCTTCTACCCTGCACTTCCATTTCCATCACCCTTCTCCCCAGATAATCCTCTTTCCTCCTCATCACATGTCCATACCATTGGAGTCTACTCTCTTGCACCTTCCTCGAAATTTCCGTCACTTTTACTGTACCCCTAATTCTTTCATTCCTTATCTTGTCCATCTTTGTGACTCCGCACATAAACCTCAACATTCTCATTTCTGCCACATCAAGTCTCTTTTCTTGCATTTTCTTTGAAGCCCACGTCTCCGCACCATACATCATTGCCGGTCTCACCACCGTCTTGTACATCCTACTTTTCACTCTTACGTTTATTCTTTTGTCACATAACACACCCGACATCCTTTTCCAATTTTTCCATCCCGCCTGTACTCTATGTGTAATTTCCGAATCCAGCTCTCCGTTTTCCGCCACTGTCGATCCAAGATATTTAAAATGTTCCACTCTCTTTAGATTATTTCCTTGTATGGTAACACTCCCCGCACTTTCATCCATAAAACTAAGGTACTGCGTCTTCGCCCAACTGATCTTTAACCCTCTGTCTTCTAAAACTCTTCTCCAGTACTCCACTTTTTGTTCTACTTCTTCTCTAGTGGTGCAGCAAAGAACTATATCATCTGCAAACAACATGCACCAATGGGCCTGGTCTTTTACCCCTTCTGTAAACACATCCATTATGAGTTCGAACAAATATGGGCTCAGCGAGGACCCCTGGTGTAACCCCACACGTACGGAGATCCATCTTGTTAATACTACGCTACTTCGTACTCTAGTTCTAACCCCTTCGTACATGTCCATCACCAACCTGATATATTTTTCTGGCACCCCTTTAACTCTCAAACACCTCCACAATTCTTCTCGCGGCACTCTGTCGTATGCCTTCTCCAAGTCGATAAAGACTGAGTGTATTACCCTTGTTAAACAAATGGTAACGAATAATGTTAAATCACAACAGGGACAAAATATTCATCTTACTAAAATACATTTTGAGGATTAAATTAATACTTCATAGCAACGGAGGAATAAATGGAAGGTTACTTAACACTGAATGGGGAGAGGAGAGGAGGCCAGGAGGGGAAGTACTGTATTTATAGAACAAAAAAAACAACATGTAATGGCGTAACACACACTGCCATTATCTATGTTGATGACGTGTGTATCTGGCAACATTATTGTATTCTTGCAACGTTGCCTCTATGACTGAAAATGTTTTGGTATATTTAATAAACAACTTTCTGGCAACATCATATATATTTCTGTGTGTTGGTGTCCGTAAACAAAAATCTTCCTGCACCAATATCATATATTTCTCGATAATATTATAATTCCAACTTCTGAACATATATAGTATAATTATAACTTTGATGAAATTGTCGTTAAATTATTTTAGTTCACATATGGTCATATGTAATATTAGACATTTAAACCATGTATAGCTGTCAATTCTATCACATAGAGTGTTCCCTGATTAACAGGAACGTATCATGGACTAAGAAAGACAAACTTCTAGTATTGACTGTACAGCTGTGTTTATGATTCCCTGAGACACATCTTATGGAAGGAATTTGACCTTCTCTATCCTTACTGGACAGTAGGTAGTTGAATCAAACTGTCTGACCAACACACACAGTGAAGCTAACAATAATATTATATTGAGGGAACTTGACCTTCTCTATCCTTACTGGACAGCAGGTAGTTGAATCACACTGCCTGACCAACACACACAGTGAAGCTAACAATAATATTATATTGAGGGAACTTGACCTTCTCTATCCTTACTGGACAGCAGGTAGTTGAATCAAACTGTCTGACCAACACACACAGTAAAGCTATATATACATATGTATATATAAATATTTATTTATTTATATTGGTATCTTTCTGCCCATCTATTTACCATTGATGAAATACATTAGTTGTTGTGTGTCCATAATGATACGAGTGGAATGGTGGTGATGACAGGTGTTACATTACACTCCACTTTGACATTTTATTCTCCCCTTTCTTATAAGTTTCAAAGGTAGGCCATTATCTCCCACACTCCCTCCCTCGATTTCGTTCTCACTCTCTCTCTCCCTCTATCCATACTTGATTAAACCTTCGTCTCTCTCACTCTCTCTCTCTCTCTCTCTCTCTCTCTCTCTCTCTCTCTCTCTCTCTCTCTCTCTCTCTCTGTTAACACTCAGGAAACCCCCATCGTTGAGGCAAAAATGGAGTGAGTTTATTTCCTCTCTGTCCAAAGTTGACTTCACCAACGAGAACTTTTGGGTGTAAGGTTACCCTCCATACACACGCGTTTGGGACTACAAACAGTATTATAGTAAGAACAAAGGTTTTTTTATCCCCTTGTTTAGCCAGTATATAAATATTATCAGGTATCTCAGACCAGTTATTATACAGAAGAAAACAAGTTATTAATTGCAAATATAACATGTACAATGTGTGTGTGTGTGTGTGTGTGTGATCCTACAAGTTATCCACTCATAGATTCTAGTGTTCTTCCCTACATCCTAAAAGTCGTGTATGGTAATAATATACAACCCTTGTCAAGGGGAATAGAAAAGTTACTATATTGATTTAACAAGTTGTAATGACACAATAATTTACAAAGGATTAACTTGTTCGCAGTACACTGGAATTCATAATCTAATATGTTTTATCTCTTCCTTCACTGTCCCAATGGATGACGTCATGACACTTCCTGTGTGCGTAGGTGTATGTGTGTGTGTGGTTACTACTGGATTTGCAACCATCTTGTAGTGTTGTGTTTGTATAAATCCTTCTCAACTTCAGCATTACAGTGCTTCAATCTCTGGAGTTTATTATCAAGAAGAACCTTCCACATATTATTGGGTAAAGTGTTTTGTTGTTACTATAGGTCGATTCCACAGTCTTATTTGTTTGTTAGCTTCTCAACCAACCACACTTGTAAGGCTTAATTTATTATTTTCTAAAAGCTGAGTATCCACATTCACAAAATCTATCCAACAGTTAGATAATAATGATCACTGTATAGTTTACTCACCAAATTCATTAAATAATTAAGCCATAAGTCATTTAAACGGTTAAGATTCTTTCATTTGCATGCTTACAAACCAATACCAACCACTGTGGAATAGACCCTATTAATTAATATTAAATCCTGCACTCAACTATTTTGGATTGTCTTCCTTTGAAATGCTCTGTATTTCTTCATAATCTCTCCCTCTCTTTATCACTTCCTATCTTTCCTCTCCTATATTCTTCTTTGGTCAGGTTTATTCTGTGTCAACTTACATTCTTTTCTGTACTGAACAGTTGCACCTTGCAATCCTCCCTCAATTCTTCTTTGAGTAATAATAGGTACACTTGGACATTGTGAACCAACACTACCAACATTAACCATTACATTGTCAGGTGATATTATAATATTTAATATTGATCATAATAAGTGATTGGTTGGAGACCAATTTAGTTTTAATAAATACAGTAATGGTAATATTAGTAATGTATAGTAAGCCCCAGGTCCGTGAGTTTAAGGGGGTGCGGGAGTAGGGGACAGGCTTGGGGGGGTTTTGGGGGGTGCGGGAATAGGGGGACAGGCTTTGGGTAGGTAGAAAGCCTGTCCCCCTACCCCCCCACCCCCCTAAGCCTGTCCCCCTATTCCCGCACCTTCCTAAACCCCCCCCCAAGCCTGTCCCCTACTCCCGCACCCCCCTAAACCCCCCCCCAAGCCTGTGCCCCTATTCCCGCACCCCCTTAATTAAAACTGTTTACTGAGGGGTTACTACCATGGCTGGGAGTTGGCCTGGCCCTGGCTGACGTTCACGGAGATTATCTCATCACAGGAAGAGATGAAGAGAAACTAGATATTGAGGGAGGGAAGCAGGGAGAGGGAAGGGAGAGAGTGTGTGAGGGAGTGAGAGAGTGGACAGTGAAGGAACAAGGAGGGAGAGGGAGGGGAGAGAGAGTGTGAGGGAGTGAGAGAGTGGACAGTGAAGGAACAAGGAGGGAGAGGGAGGGGAGAGAGAGTGTGAGGGAGGGAGGGAGTGGACAGTGAAGGAACAAGGAGGGAGAGGGAGGGGAGAGAGAGTGTGAGGGAGGGAGGGAGAGAGTGTGAGGGAGGGAGGGAGGGAGGGAGTGAGAGAGTGGACAGTGAAGGAACAAGGAGGGAGGGAGGGAGGGAGGGAGTGAGAGAGTGGACAGTGAAGGAACAAGGAGGGAGGGAGGGAGGGAGAGAGTGTGAGGGAGGGAGGGAGGGAGAGAAGGAGCCTTTGTGCAATTTTATAAATATATATATATTTTTTTAACATTCTACGGTGAAATGGTAAACTAATAATAACATTGACAAGCGTTCCACTAAGAACACATATTATTATAACCTGATTATTATATATACCTATTATAACCTAACACACTAACACTATCACAGTGCTACACACACATTAACACACATACAGTATTACAAGGCTACACACACATTAACACACAAACAGTATATAAAACCAATAGAGGCTTAGCTCTATGTCTTTCATGTATGTTTATCTTGTCTTGTAACACTACATAATTATATTTTCTCTGTATATGTGACATGTATTATTTTATTGCATTATATTTTGTCTAATAACATTGACAAGCGTTCCACTAAGAACACATATTATTATAACCTGATTATTATACCACCTCAGTTTGTCATGAGAGAAAAAGATTATTACTTATATCTTTATATTTTAATTAAATATTAATTAAACATTCAGTATGAACATAATACATACAGCATGCAGTATGTGTGTTCTTTTATATCAATGTTTGGGATATGACACTTATATTTACATATTGTCTATTAGTAATATTATTTATTGTTGGTAAAATTAGTATATATTCCTTACTGTTATAGCAAAGTTTAACTCTCTCTCTCTCTCTCTCTCTCTCTCTCTCTCTCTCTCTCTCTCTCTCTCTCTCTCTCTCTCTCCTCTCTCTCTCTCTCTCTCTCTCTCTCGCTTGTGACAGTGGAAATGTCCTGATAATGTGCAAACGATAAATATATTATTTTTTTTGGGTACATCCTGTGATAACTTGTGCAGGCAGTGTTATGTACTGTGTAATGGTGGGTTGTGTGCTGTGTGGGGAAGGAGGGAGGGTTGGGTGTGTATGTGTGGGGAAGGAGGGAGGGTTGGGTGTGTGTGGCGAAGGAGGGAGGGTTGTGTGTGTGTTTGTGGGGAAGGAGGGAAGGTTGGGTGTGTGTGTGTGTGGAAGGAGGGAGGGTTGGGTGTGTGTGTGGGGGGAAGGAGGGAGGGTTGGGTGTGTGGGGAAGGAGGGAGGGTTGGGTGTGTGTGGGGGGGGAAGGAGGGAGGGTTGAGTGTGTGTGGGGAAGGAGGGAGGGTTGGGTGTGTGTGTGTGTGGGGAAGGAGGGAGGGTTGGGTGTGTGTGTGTATGTGGAAGGAGGGAGGGTTGGGTGTGTTTGTGTGTGGGGAAGGATGGAGGGTTGGGTGTGTGTGTGGAAGGAGGGAGGGTTGGGTGTGTGAGGGGAAGGAGGGAGGGTTGGGTGTGTGTGTGTGGGGGGGGAAGGAGGGAGGGTTGGGCTGTGTGTGTGGAAGGAGGGAGGGTTGGGTGTGTGTGGGGAAGGAGGGAGGGTTGGGTGTGTGTGTGTGTGTGGGGAAGGAGGGAGGGTTGGGTGTGTGTGGGGAAGGAGGGAGGGTTGGGTGTGTGTGGGGAAGGAGGGAGGGTTGGGTGTGTGTGTGGAAGGAGGGAGGGTTGGGTGTGTGAGGGGAAGGAGGGAGGGTTGGGTGTGTGTGTGTGGGGGGGAAGGAGGGATGGTTGGGTGTGTGTGTGTGGAAGGAGGGAGGGTTGGGTGTGTGTGGGGAAGGAGGGAGGGTTGGGTGTGTGTGTGTGTGTGGGGAAGGAGGGAGGGTTGGGTGTGTGTGGGGAAGGAGGGAGGGTTGGGTGTGTGTGGGGAAGGAGGGAGGGTTGGGTGTGTGTGTGGAAGGAGGGAGGGTTGGGTGTGTTTGTGTGTGGGGAAGGATGGAGGGTTGGGTGTGTGTGTGTGTGGGGAAGGAGGAAGGGTTGGGTGTGTGTGTGTGGAAGGAGGGTGGAAGGAGGGAGGGTTGGGTGTGTGTGTGGAAGGAGGGAGGGTTGGGTGTGTGTGTGTGTGAGGAAGGATGGAGGGTTGGGTGTGTGTGGGGAAGGAGGGAGGGTTGGGTGTGTGTGTGTGTGGGGAAGGAGGGAGGGTTGTGTGTGTGTGGGGAAGGAGGGAGTGTTGGGTGTGTGTGGGGAAGGAGAGAGGAAGGAGGGAGGGTTGGGAGGGAACGATGAGGTAAGCGTTAGGAGGAGAGGGAAGAGGAGGGATGAAGGAAAGGGAGGAAATTAAATGAAGTGATAGGAGAAAAAGGATAAGGGGAAGAAAGGGAGGATTGGGGATGGTAAAGGAGAGGAAGGGAGAGGGATTTGAAGCTGTAAAGGAAGGGAGGGGAGACGAGGGAAAGGGAGGAGAGGTGTAGGGAAGGGAGGGGAAGGGTAGATAGGGCAAAGAAAGGGAGGGGAGAAGAGGATAAGGGAGGAGAGGAGTAGGAAAGGAAAGGGAAGAGTAGGGTAGGTATGGTAAAGGAGTGGAGGGGAGAGGAAGGGAAGGGAGAAGAGGGATAGGGAAGAGAAGGGTAAGTAGGGTAAAGTAAGGGGAGGGAGAGGAGGGGAAGGGAGGAGAAGGGAATGGGAAGGGAAGGGTAGGTAGGGTAAAGGAAGGGAGGGGAGAGGAGGGGAAGGGAGGAGAGGAGTAGGGTAGGGAGGGGAAGGATACGTAAGGTAAAGTAAGGGGAGGGAGAGGGAGGGAACAGGAGGGGAAGGGAGAAAAGGGGTAGGGAAGTGAGGGAAGGAGAGGGATAGGGAAGGGTAGGTAGGATAAAGGAAGGGAGGGAGAGGGACGAATAGGAGAATGTAAAGGAAAGAAAAGAAGGAGAGATAAGAAACGATAAAGCAGGGGAAGGGAGAGGAGGAATACAATATTAATGTATATAATATAATACAAACAGTAACAGACCAGTTGGTCCTTTAGAGGCTGTTTTGATTCTAAGGTGTTAACTACTAGTAGAGATAATGAATAAAATAATAATGATAATAATAATGATAATAATAATAATAATAATAATAATAATAATAATATTAATAATAATAATAATAATAATAATAATAATAATAATAATAATAATAAAAATGATAATAATAATAATAATAATAAAAATGATAATAATAATAATAATAAAAATGATAATAATAATAATAATAAAAATGATAATAATAATAAAAATTATAATAATAATAATAATAATAATAATATTAATAATAATAATAATAAAAATAATAATAATAATAATAATAATAATAATAATAACAACAATAATAATAATAATAATAATGTTGTTGTTGTTGTTGTTGTGGACCCAGACCAATTAAAGGTGTAATATACTTATGGTTCATTGGAGCACTTTGATTCCTTTGAAGTATACCAACAAACAGGACCACATTAACATTAATAATGGTGTTCTGTTATATAGGGTTAATAGTGTGTAGGAATCAGTTGTTCCAGATTTACCAACACTGTACTACTCCTCTTTAACTTCCTGGCTATCTGTTCCTATATTTATAAAGACAATTTATTTATTTATTAATATAAGTAACAAGGAAGCACTACCATCTTGTATTACCATTATAATGTTATATTTCATTTAATATAATTAATTTATTGTAAAATATAACATTGTGCAAAATGTGTCAACAACTTAGTGAACAGGAGTGAGCCATCACGTCCAGCTGCCTCCATGTCTGAGCCTTCACCTCCTCTTCTGTCCAAGTAATTAATAAGAATGTACTGCATTACAGGAAATTACTAAATATTGTCATGGTATGGCAGTCGTAGCTCGGTATCATATGTAATTATTGTGTGTATCTATGTTATATCTCTTCTCTGTGTTGACCAGACCACTCATACCAACTCCACTGATTGCCATCTATCCTCTGTTATTTCATCCTTCACACCACATATGATTAATTGATATAATGACTGACTGACAGAATGACCATTTGTGTACCTTAATGTGGGGAAAAGGGGAATGAAAATGAATTGGTGAGTGAGTCGTGTGTGAATCATACAGACAAGAGGGAGGGAATGATTATTCTATACTGTAAATCTCTGACTCTCGGACATACGCAGGACTGATAACACTAAATGTAATGTATATTTATGTGTCTGATTTTATATAGGGTTACACAGCTACGGAAGAGTAGGAAAGGGTAGGTAAGGTAACGGAAGTGGAGGGAGAGGGAGGGTACAGGAGGGGAAGGGAGAAGAGGGGTAGGGAAGGAAAGGGAAGGGTAGGTAGGGTAACGGAAGGGGAGGGAGAGGGAGGGTACAGGAGGGGAAGGGAGAAGAGGGGTAGGGAAGAGAGGGAAGGGTAGGTAGGGTAAAGGAAGGGAGGGAGAGGGACGAATAGGAGATGTAAAGGCATTAATTTTATGTTTGTCATCTTGGTTAGTGGGAAGGGTAACACATTGAAGATGTTAAAACTAGAGTCACAACAGTCACTTATCGTTCATCATTATTTGTCTCTCATACAACCTCTTTTCTCTGCCTAATATGTTACCAAGTCAATGTATTTACTTATACATTACACATATAGTATATTGGTTTTCTTGGTGTGTTTTGTGTTGTCCATGTTGGTGTTCCTTCATTACTATTGTGTCACCCTCCTGTCCTCTACAACACACACATGACTACTGTGTAAACTGTGGACAACAAAGGTTAGTATACACACAACCACTATGTTGTTAATTAAGTCACGAGAGTGTGAAACACTCTTTACACTGTACTACTCCTCTTTAACTTCCTGGCTATCTGTTGGAATATTTCTAAAGCCACTTTATTTATTTATTTATATTAGTAACAAAGAAGTACTACCATCTTGTATTACCATTATAATGTTATATTTCATTCAATATAATTTAATGTAAAATATAACATTGTGCAAAATCTGACAACTGTAATGACTCAACCCTTACTTATTATAGTATGAATACACACATACACACACACATATACCCAAACAGTATACACACATATGTATTAACACACACACATACACTGTTTGTATACACACGTATGTATTGACACACACACATACACTAATAGTATACACACATATGTTATAACACACACACATACACACACACACACACCCAAGATATGCAGCCCTACACCTGACTCTGCTATCAGACAGTTTGGACAGTGGCTGATACAGTACCTGTGGACTGAGGTACTAACTGTTAGTAACGTTGACAGGAAGTGGGAGAATTACCAAACTACTATCACTCAGGCCTACTACCACTTCTTTCCTCCCATGGATAACACCACCGATTAAGAGGCTGATGGAGCAGCGCAACAAGGCGTTCTATAATGACAGGAGGAGGTATAACACCCGCTGGATAACAAGGTCATCAGAGAAATTAAAGCTGCCAAGGTGTACTACCCAACAAAAATTCACCACCTTAAACAAACGAACATCAATCAGTGGTACAACAAATTAAAGGACCTGTGTGGGATGGTGTAAAAGTCACCGTCTATTCCCTGTGTTGACGGACATACCAGCAAGGAAGTAGCTAATCTTATCAATGACCATTTCACCAGGATCTGTCAAACCCTGCCCAGACTGGACTCAGCCCAATAACCAGCTTACCTACCCTCCATCCCTCCCCCACACATTAATGAGCACGAGGTCTACTATAAGCTCTTAATTAAGCTATAAGCTCAAACGCTCCACTACCCATATTGACCTTCCCGTGAGCTTGCTGTTGAGCTTGCAAAACCCATTTGTTCAATAATTAATGCATCACTTAGTCAGAGTAAATGCCCACAGGATTGGAAGACAGCTTCCGTTACTCCAATACCAAAAGTTTCAAAACCCCAGTCACTTAATCAATTAAGACTCATTGCTATAACCCCCCTCCCGAGCCTGTTATGTGAAAGCTTTGTGTTCGAATGAGTTTCAGCCAACATCTCAAATGCAATTGACCCCCAACAATTTGGAAATATGAAGTCATCATCAACCCCCCATTGTTTCATAAGCCTGCGACACTTTATATACAGTAACCTGGAAAAAAGAAAGACCTCAGTTGCCCTTATATTCATAGATTTCAGAAAGGCTTTTGATCTAGTAGACCATATCGTAGTACTATGGAAAGCTCTTGATATGGGAGAGGAGCACAGTCTAGTGGCATGGCTGGCAAACTTCCTGTGTGACAGACGTCTGGCAAACTTCCTGTGTGACGACAGACGTGAGGTAGTGCGTCACCAGGGTGCAGTATCTATACACCAACATCTCTCGTGTGGTGTGCCCCAGGGGACCAAGATGGGACCCCTGTGCTTCCTCATCCTAATCAATGACGCCTTAACTGACACAATTTTTCGCTGGAAATATGTGGATGACTCAACCGTTGGGACAGTCATCAATAACTTGTCTCCTGACTACCACCTCCTGCAACAACACCACACCAACCTCCAGACGTGGACCAACAACAACAACGTCTCCATCAACCACGGCAAGAAAGTAGTGATGCAGTTTCACACGGCTATCACACCCCCACCACTACCAGTGATAACACTAGGACAGCAACAACTACAAATAGTGGACACCACCAAACTATTAGGTGTCATGCTGGATGACAAACTGAACTGGAAAAGTCATATCAGCACCATCATCCAGTCAGCCACATACCGCCTGTATATACTAAGACGACTCAAGTCCCTAGGCACACCCCAAAAGGAGCTGGTAGGAATCCACCACACCTTCATCATCCCCAAGCTGACATACGCCTCCCCCACCTGGTCTTCATCCATCAACCAGACACAGAGGCAGCAGCTGGAGGGGGTACAAAAGAGGGCATGTCATATAATTCTGGGTACGGCATACACCACCTACCAACAAGCCCTGGATACCCTCAGAATACCATATCTTGTCACCAGACACCAGCAGCTCCTCTGGGACTTCAGTAAACAGTTGCTAATCCACCCACGCCATAGAGACCTCCTCCCACCCACCATTCCCAAACCCCGCCACGTCTGTCACTACAACCTACTCAAACCCATCAGAGCTAGGACAGACAGATACAAAAATAGTCCCATCCCCACAATAGTCTCTCTAATAAACCAAAAGCACATGTAAATATTTGTACTATGTCCATGTGTGAGTGAACATGCGTGATTGTAATTGTGTACGTCTGTGTGTTGGTTTGGTATTTGTTTATGTCTGGTCATTTATAGGTATCTATAAAGTATAACCTATTTGCATCACCATTTTACAATGTATATTTTCAGCCCTTGGCTGCCTGTACCAAATAAACATTTTATTATTAATGTTGTTATTATTATTATTATTAATGTACAGTACTGTAGAGGAGGGTAACACCACAGCTGCCCCACTTGAAGCAAAATAAGCCAGAACACCTTCTGACATAACAAACACAAGAGGGCCAACCTCCTTACCTCCAATTTCTCACTGTCATCTCTAAACTCAAGAGAGAGAGGGAGAGAAAGGAGGAGAGAGAGAAAGAGGGAGAGAAAGTAGAGAGAGAGAGAGGAGAATTGGGTGGAGCTTAAATATACTCCACCCCTTTTAAAAGTACCAGGAACTCCAATAGAGAATGTATATAAGCAGTGAAGTTGAACTAATATGTAGGATTTCCTAAACTGACTCCCAGGGCTATAACCTGTCTCCATAAGAGAGAGACACAGGCATATAAGACAAGGCATTAAATATAATTCCCTGTATAGAGATAAGTATGTATAAATAAATTAAGCCTAAAGAAACTTGTGCAGTCACTTTACCTAAGAACACCACTACGCCGAGCTCGCTACCTAATACCACAACAACCACAACAACAACAACAACTACTACGACTACACTTCGGACTAAGGTACTGTATCAGATCCTGAACGAGTTAAAGCCTTAGAGGACTGGTACATTTTGATGGCAGCGGTGTTTTGCAACAAAGCAAGTTGCAAGGTAAAGACTTCACGGGAGTACAGTGACTAACATAGTTCAAGGACAAGTTGAAGGAATCTGCTTGTAAATTCTCTCAAGTAATTTCTTCATTGGGTAATCTTACGACCTCTAACGAGGGAGATAAACCACAAATTCTTCACCTACAAGAAACACCTGCTTTAACATAACTGCAACTGACCTACAGAGAACCTCATCTACTTCACTACAAACAATCATCACTTCATCACTACGGCGATCCTGTTACGTAAATTCTTTCGTAAGGTCAACGCCATCACTCCATCACCTCCACGCTGACGCCTCCTTATACGTAAATTCTCTCGTATAAGACAAGTCAACGTTCATCATCTTCACTCCAATTACGACTGTTAGTGTGTTAGTGTGCGAGCTAACTAATCATCGCTTCGTCACTTCACGGTCGTCGCCCCTTCACCACATCGTCGCCTCGTCAGGCAACGCCCCAACAAAACTTCCACTCGTCGTCATCGTCGTTGCAACTACAGTCAACTAAAGTAGGTACACATTACATGTTACATTACATTATTTTTCACTTGTCCACGAACATGTTAGAAGATAGGTTCCTCAATAACAGCCCAGACAACAGAAAACAAGTGCCAAATTAAAACAAAAGTAAAGATATAATCCCCCATTAATCCAAAGGTATCATAAATAACTTCGAATATCCCTGATAATGATTCACTAGCCTCCAAGCTAGATTCCTCTACCTCCCTAAGTTTCGTTTGTGGTTCCAACACATTCGAGTACATTCCTTTCTTTCTCCAAACCTTAACCCCATTAAAGCCTCTATCTGGTATACTATATTAACCTGTATTTTTTCCAAAAATGGCTACTCCTCCACAATCTCCGACTGTCTCTGCTCTTCTAATTACCTCTACTATGCAAGCAATGAGAATTTTACCCACCCACAATTATTCAAAGTACTATACGGGAGATAATCCACAGAATTTAACGTCATATGCTACATTCAGACAGTCACTTATTGATATTTTGGGGGATGGTAAACTACATCATTCATTATCATGGGTTCAGAGAATAATTAAAACTAAGGCAGACAACATAAATACTAGTGAACCAGCAAAAGCACTTGCACTATCAGGGTCTCTAGCTTTAAATTCGAAGGAATCTCGTATCATACATCGTGAATTACAGATTACTCAATCCAAGGGTACGAAGGTTTTTAATTTTGATGCCACACCTACTCAAGGGGAATCACAGGGAAAACGTTGCAAACACTGTAACGAAAGTAATCATAAATACAGTCAAATACATGAGTCACAGTCGCATTCCTTAGATGAATGCATGATCCATAACAGAATGAAACGGGACTGGCACAATCGAAACATGATGCATGAAACGAGACCGCCACAATATTAAAACGTACCGAAAATATAACTGTAGGCCCTGTCGTCGCATTTACCAATAATATACTATAATTCCCTGTCCTAGTATCACATAGTAACACCCCCTTAATGATAGACACAGGCGCCGCAGTTTCCTTGTTATCGGATAATTCCTTTAACAAATTGAGCAAATTAGGTCCCCAGCAGCATTTATAAACCAAGATTGAACAGGTGACATAGAATGGTCAACCATGACAGGCAATAAATTACAGGTCTTAGGGAAACTAACCCTTCCTGTACGGTTAGCCAAGGGAACTAACCATATTCATAATGAATTTTATATAATACGAAATTATAAACTAGGTTTATCATACCTTATTAAACAAACCATAATAATAAACCCTAAACATAAAATAATACATTTTAGGAATTAATGTATTCCAATACAGGATTGTCCAGGCCAAACTATATAAGTCCAGGTAATGTTAACCCTATACGTATTGAAAATGAGGGAAATAACCCCATTATCATAAAGGCCATTGCTGCATATAAAAATATATTAACTCCAAATTTCGTCCATAAATTGAAGGTACATCTTCCATCTCATGTACAGCCACAAACTACCGTTCTATCCTTAATAGAACTAGTAAAATAATATATAACCAGGGATTAATTTACTTAACTAATGTAAACAGTGAAAATGTCACTGATATTAATAAACCATTTACCAATATTCATGTAAAGAAAGGAACATATCTATGTGATCTGTACAGATGGAAGTTAGACCAATACCACAAGGAAATATTGTATCGGTTCTTACCGAAGGATAAATAGATAGTCGTAAGGGAGCAACTTAGAAATTTGGTCAGTGGACGCGATTTTCCACTTTATCGTGATAATCTCATCACTATACTAGCCACATATTAAAATGCGATTGCCCTACCTGGTGAATTATTAGAAAAAAAATATATACCATTACTCTAACATCTCCTTAACCCATTTACTCGAGCATATAGGCTACCGTACCGCATAGTACACAGAAAGTTGTAAACGAAATATTAAATGAAATGATGGATGAAGTCATTATTAAGAATTCTAACTCCCATTTTAACAGCTCAATGTTTTTGGTTTCAAGAAACAAATAATGGTGATTTTAGGCCAGTCATTGATTGCAGAAAATTAAATAATGCTACACTTAAAGATAAATATTCCCTCCCTCCTTTAAGATGTTTTGTCTAACATTGGTGAAACAAAACCTATGATATTCTCCACATTAGACTTGGTCAGTGGAAACTGGCAAGTAACATTAGATGATAAAATTCAACCCATTACAACATTTAATACTTCCCATGGTTATTATGAATACATTCGTAGACCATTTGGTTTATGTAATGCTTCATCCACATTTCAGCATATGATCAATTTTCGTATTGGTTTTATTAATAACGTAGTCATCGCTAATCTCAACGATTTGATTATTTTCATACTAAGTAACTATAAAGAAGGTTATACAGAGATTACATTAGGTAGGACTCAAACTTAAAGTGTCTATGTCTCAGTTTCTGACCAGGAACTTATCATTTTAGGTTATCCATTTAACCGCCCCTGTGCTCCATACACAATCTGATAAAATACGAGCAATGAGAGTATTCACTATTCTAAATTTATGTTACTAACATAAAATCATTCTTGGTCTTATGTTCTTATATAGAACCTTTGTAAAGTATTTTCCCAAGTAACTAAACACCTAAATAATCCCCTCGAGAAAGATACAAATTTTGTATGGATGCCAGAAAAACAGCTAAGCTTTGAATTATTAAAGGTTAATTAATGTAAGCTTCAATTCTTACGTTCCCAAATATTCATTGTCTTTTATGGAGTGTACAGATGCTTCCTCAGTAGGTTAAGGCGCTGTACTTATGTAAGAGATAGCTACGGGTCTATGTCAGGTATGTACTTAAGCTTAGAGAATATTAAGTACGCAGATTACTCGTTACTCCGTAACAAAAACAGGAAACTTAAAGCAATATTATGGGCACTTCGTACTTTGAGAGAAATCATATTAGGCTATCCTTTACATGTTTTCGCAAATTATCAAACGATCCGTGGCTTACTATAACCTCAAACCCTAACGGGAAAATTAGCCAGATAATGTCTAACAATTCAGGAATTTCTCCCGCATATTGATATTAACTATCTTTTAGGACGATTAATAAAGTAGTAGATCCCTTAAACAGTCATCTTGTCCTTTTAGTTCCGAGGACACCCATGGACTTTGACCTTAATGCGGTTCGTAAACATTAGCAAACAATTCTATGATGAATGTAATAAAATATTCATTAAAAACTGAGAATGAAAATAATGGCCCAAATTTACCCAGTCACTTAAATATATTTTCCCTTCATGATGATATTATTTACAGAAAACTTAGGAAACGTGACGTAAAAACAATCAAATAGTGATACAACAAATAATGATTCCCTCAGTATTAATTACCCTTATATCATAATACAGCAGCAAGGCATCCTGGGAGAGATAGGTACCTGACCACTCTCCATACAATACACCATTAGCATAAACTAAGGGTAGATGATGAAACACATATATCGCTCAGTGCGAAGCAGACAATGCAAATAAAGGCCATACATTTGGACCTGTTCCATGACGGGAATCCCTAATCCTGGACGAATCATGGAACGTAGTAGGAATAGATCTACTTTCCTTACCAATTCCGAATCAGGACGCAAATAAGTTATTACCAATGGTTAACCATTTTCTAAATATTGGGTGGCGGCAACACTATGATAAAAACCGCAAAGGTAAGTGCACATATATATAAAAACCAACTTTATATGACCATATACATGTCTCGATATTATAAAAGGTATCTGATTTCTACGACATTAAGCAAACGTTTGTATTACCATATCTCCCAGCATTTAATGGGTTAACAAAACGGCAGCACCGTAACAATACTAGAAGTACTTCGTGGCACAGAAACAAGGAAAATCCCTCCACATGGGAAGACTGCATCGATATGACGGTCAATAAACACTACAAAATACGGAAATAAAAGGAAAAACTCCACATGAAATACTATATGGCGTATGGATACGTCTTTCATATGATATAAAATTGCCACACGGAATCCATGTTACAACGTGGACAACTACACTGAACGACAGTGAGTTGCATTTCAACAATTTCATCATGATGTACAAAACAAATTATGAGCTTGCATGAATATAATGCGTGATTGCCAACATAACAAAACAAATTATGAGCTTGCATGAATATAATGCATGATAGCCAACATAACAAAACAAATTATGAGCTTGCATGAATATAATGCGTGATTGCCAACATAACAAAACAAATTATGAGCTTGCATGAATATAATGCATGATAGCCAACATAACAAAACAAATTATGAGCTTGCATGGAAATATTGCGTAATCGCCGACATAATAAAACAAATAACTCAATATGTTCACTCCAAGTGATAACGGGTACCCGATCGAATCTTCACACTTCTTTAGTAGGTAATAAACCTATAATAATGCATAATTTTACCAGGCGGTTGATATTGTTTATGTAAAGAGAATAAAGAAATTGGTAAAAAGCGCGCAAAAACCCAACATCCACAATGAAACCAATCAATATCTCTTGAACAGTAACAATTCCTCTTCCTAGTAATTTTATCCCTACTATTGATGATAATAATATAAACAATTATAAACAAAAACTCCGATCGGTTTCCAATGATATATAATAATTTTTCTTACGGATGTGGCCCACATCAACCTATATAACGGTTTTCGTGTTTATACTCGCGGCTATAAGCTCCGAAGAAGTGCATCAAGCGGATAAAGATGACGTCTACATTCTGAGAGCTCTCGTTTACAATTTTATCAAACAGTTGAAAAGAAAAAGGAAATAATAAAATATTGGGGAAGAACGATATTATCATTAATTTTTATAAGGTATCTGACTTATTACATAAATTTTCTGCCATTGAGCAGTGGGTACAGATAAGGTATTTAATGATACACTAGTTTTGTTTGACAGGTATCACACAAATGAAGTTCCCAATTTACATGTGTTATATTCTAAGGTGTCCTTTCACCATTGGGCGCCCTAGGAAGGAATTCAGCGACTCAAATAATATTGCTCGCTTATTATAAAAAAAAAAAATTAATGGCTTAGAACCATCATCACAGCCCAGAGCGTGATTGGGATATTTTAAGCGGAATTTCATCAACACTATTTGGTAATACTTAGATAGTAATTTACAAGCATTATCCCATAAATAAAAAGGTTGCGGGACAAGCCGTTGCAAATCAAGATAAGATAAAGTAACAGGTATATACTGTATTAGAGTGCAAATCATTGCACATAAATTAAATACGATTTATATAACTTTATATGATCAACGAATGAAATGAACTACATATATGGAATAATCATATCATGTTTTAGGCTTCTATTTATTTCTGTGAATTAGCAGGAAATGAATTGCAGGTGAGAAACAGAGAGAAATGACAACCATTTATTTCTTAAGAGAATATTTACTGCGATTAAGGTAAGATTAACTCACAATTATTACCACTCCAACAGCTACGAAATATAATGGTATAATCAATGATGAAATACCATCTTACTTATTATCTTCATCCACCTACTTGGTATATTATTATACATTCATGCGTAGTATATTACTACAAGATCATAATCCCATTATTATTCACATAAAAGATAAAATGTTTTTCCCAAGCTACGTACTTCACCAATTCCCTATGAAAATGGAAGTAATCCTTTAACATTCGATTTTCATCCAATAAGTATTATACTTAGTGATGATATCATCAGTGACACACAACACTTCAAGTGCCATGTTGCATATCTTCATAGATGTTTGTCTTGCATATTTCTTTGCATTTAAGTTGCATATAAATCTCCTAAGGATGCAAAATCTCCACTTGCTTGGAATCAAAGTAATACTAATCAAGCCCTATATGCATGTACATTCATATCTATTACTAATCAATATCTCTTTTCATCATCAATTTTAATTTCCACTATCTATACTTACCTGCTGATACACAATTAACATTAATTTACCCTAATCACCCTACACATGGTATGGTTACAGGCTACTATAAAGAAACAGACTCATAGGAAATACGATCCAAGGGAATCGTTACCTTGCCTAATAAACATAAACGTGCTTGACAACATGACATAATCTTTTCCACCTTTAAACATATTTCATTTAAAGTCGACTTGTTTAACATCTCCTCATTATCAGTTGTTTCGGAAAAAGTGCAACTATTATGTTATTCAAGGAGAATAGGCTTCAATCATCCTTATTATATAATTTGATTCCTCCATATATTGAAAAAAAATAAAATAAAACTGAGTACCAATGTTTATTATCCACTGTCTTATCTTTCTGCCATGTACTATCATATTTATGTATTGTATAAGAACGAACTATCGAGGTATACTGAATTATGTTGTATTGAAAAGAATAGGACTGTTATTTCACAGCCTAGCAACACGGCCCCTTATTAATGTGGGAACCTTTAGCATAGGTTAGCTTATATACACACAATAACATGCACCTAGCTAAACACATTAATTTTAAGATGATTTTTATGTGACAATGTATTAATATTCATGTATTAATGATACTATATATGTTCATTTATGTACAAGATGTGCCTATGTCTTAATGTCTATTTTAGGTTACTATACATGTCTTCATTGTTACTATCTTAATTATCATGTACCGTACCAACATTGTGAACTGGCCTTCTATTAAATAAAGCTTTAATGCCTGGGGGGCCAGGCGGGTAGCGTGATAGAGCAAATGTACAGTACTGTAGAGGAGGGTAACACCACAGCTGCCCCGCTTGAAGCAAAATAAGCCAGAACACCTTCTGACATAACAAACACAAGAGGGCCAACCTCCTTACCTCCAATTTCTCACTGTCATCTCTAAACTCAAGAGAGAGAGGGAGAGAAAGGAGGAGAGAGAGAAAGAGGGAGAGAAAGTAGAGAGAGAGAGAGGAGAATTGGGTGGAGCTTAAATATACTCCACCCCTTTTAAAAGTACCAGGAACTCCAATAGAGAATGTATATAAGCAGTGAAGTTGAACTAATATGTAGGATTTCCTAAACTGACTCCCAGGGCTATAACCTGTCTCCATAAGAGAGAGACACAGGCATATAAGACAAGGCATTAAATATAATTCCCTGTATAGAGATAAGTATGTATAAATAAATTAAGCCTAAAGAAACTTGTGCAGTCACTTTACCTAAGAACACCACTACGCCGAGCTCGCTACCTAATACCACAACAACCACAACAACAACAACAACTACTACGACTACACTTCGGACTAAGGTACTGTATCAGATCCTGAACGAGTTAAAGCCTTAGAGGACTGGTACATTAATATACCAAAATATTATGCATATATATGTATTACGTTACGTTACGTTTATGCAGTCCATCGTGGCCGATGACGACATTCGATGTCCCCCGATGATTTCAAGGATGAATGGTGACGAACCAGTGAGAACTTGTCAATTCATGGATGTTGTTGTCTTTGTCGTCTCCGATGAGCGTTTGTGTGGCTCAGGAAGCCTATGCGTGATTTGCACACCTTGCCACACGTTGCACATATTAGTTGAGGGTCTGGAACTGCAGCAGCAACTGGCCCGGCGTGACGCTGTTGTCTCTTCAGGGTACGGTGTGTTCTCCAGGCTTCCTCCAGTGTACCAACTCCACCCTTTATTTTTGATCGCCATTGTGTCTTGTCTGTAGCTAAGGTTTCGAGTGTCCCAGGGTTCATATTGCATCTCTTCAGTGTCGTTTTTGCTTGGTCCTTGTACCTTTTCTTAGGTCCTCCCGGTCTTCTTGGACAATTTAGTAACTGACCATACAGTACTTGTCTGGGAAGACGATCTTCTGGCATCCTTATGACATGGCCAAGCCAACGTAGCTGCCTCTGTGCTACCATGGGTTCAATGCTGGTGGTGTTTGTCCGCTCAGTTATCTCCGTGTGTGGAATACGGTCTGTCCAGGTGAGACCTAATATCTTCTGTAAGCATGAGATATGGAAGCGTTGTAGTTGCTTCAAATGGTACTGATAGTATGTCCAAGTCTCTGCACCGTACAGAAGGGTGGATATACACACTGCTTCATACACTTTAATTTTAGTTTCTAGTTTCAGATGTTTATTTTGAAATACTCGGTCCCTTAATCTGCCAAATGACCGCGCTGCTTTGTTGATGTTATCGAAGACATCTTCGTCTATTCTGCTGGATGGGGTTACAACACTGCCCAAATATTTAAAATTTGAGACAGTTTGCAGTTGTGTACCATCCAATGTAAATATTGGCACCTCTTGATTGGGATCGGTATTACAAATCATTACTTCTGTCTTTCTGGCATTGATCTGCATCCCCAGTGATCTATATATATTAGAAAAGACATCAAGGATGTGCTGCAATGACTGGGGAGTGTGGGAAATAATGGCAGCATCATCAGCATATTGTAGTTCTATAATCTGGCGTATGGAGGTTTTTGTGTGGGCTTGTAGTCTACGGATGTTGAAGAGACTACCATCAAGCCTATACTCAAGTTGTATACCATCCTCAGCATATAAGGAGTTCTGTGCTAATGTCATTATAACAGAGGCAAAGATGTTAAATAGTACAGGGGCGAGAACATCACCCTGTTTGACTCCTACCTCCACTGGAAAGGGTGGAGATTCCAGGCCACCAATACATACTTTAGCTTGCATGTTATTATGAAAAATTTTCAACATGTTTAAGAATTTAGGAGGAACTCCGTATTTAGTAAGAATTTTCCATAGCAGATCCCAGGGCACAGTGTCGAAGGCTTTTTTCAAGTCAATAAATACAATATAAAGGTCTTTGTTTTGTTCCATACATTTTTCTTGTATTTGTTTTAGAGTAAATATCATGTCTACGGTGCTCCTGTTCTTCCTGAAACCACACTGTGAATCTGGTAAAACTGCTTCTGATATGTGAGTCACAAGACGAGAGAGCATAACCCGAGCAAGGATCTTACTTGCAACCGAGAGGAGAAAGATTCCTCGACTGTTGTTGCAGTCTTCTCGATCTCCCTTGTTTTTATATATAGGGATGATATTAGGGTCCACCCACAGTTTGGGCAATTTCTCGCCCCTCCACAAAGCACATATAAAATTGTGTAGCTGTAACTTCAATAAGTACCCACCATACCTAAACACTTCCCCGGGGACACCATCTGGTCCACACGCTTTTCCATCTTTCAGGTGTTTGATGGCATTACAGACTTCATAATATCCAGGGATCGTGTCCAGGTTCTGAATGAGAGGTAAATCCGGTAACAAATCTAGGATGAATTCATCCACGTCATTGTGGTGATTGAGTAAGGTATGAAAATGTTCAGCCCACCGGTCCAGAATTTTGCCTCGTTCTCTGTGAATGGTCGTACCATCTACAGACCGAACTGAATCAAGCCGGTTTCTTCTGGGTCCATAGACTGATTTAAGGGCATTATAAAAACCTTGCATGTTATTGGTATCCGCAAAGGCTTGTATTTCTTGAGCTCGCTCGATCCACCAGCAATTTTCCATCCGTCTAAGCTGTTGTTGCGCTTCTGCCCTGAGGTCCTTCCACCGTTTGGCCAGTGTTTCTGATTGAGGGTTGGCTAGGAAGGCATCATGGGCTCTTCGCTTTCTCTCTAATAACTCATGGATATGTGTTGAATTTTGATCGAACCAGTTCTTTCCTTAAGGCCTAATGTTTCTTCTGTGGCTTCCTTTATGATGGAACAAAACCGTTCCCATTCTACATCTGGGTCGTCGATGTCGTCTGCATAACCGTTGACTGCAGTAGCTAGTTTGTCCCCAATTTTTCCCCGTAATTGATTTCTTGTTTCGGGACTCTTAAGTGCAGCAAAATTTAGTTTTTTAGCTGGTGCCTGTCTACGTACAGGGGGTCTAACTTTCATTCTCATCTTAGATCTGACAAGGCGATGGTCAGTCCAGCATTCTGCTCCTCTCATTACTCGTGTGATGGTTATATCACTGATATCTTTCCTTCTGGTGATGACATAATCCAGCATGTGCCAGTGGCCTGATCGAGGGTGTTTCCAGGTGTTTTTATATTTGTCTTATTGTTGATAAATGGTGTTCGTTATAACCATTTCGTGCTCGGCACACAGTGTCAGTAGTCTCAACCCATTAGAATTCATGCTGCCTGTGCCATGTTGTCCGATGGCACCATCCCATAAGTCCTTGTTTCTCCCCACGCGTGCATTAAAATCCCCATCAGTACAACTTTGTCACTCCTATTGATGTTATGAAGCACTGTGTCCAGGGAGCTGTAAAATCTGTCTTTTGTGTCTTCATCAGAATTCAGCGTTGGAGCATACGCGCTTATGATTGTGATATAACGGCCTTTAACAAGGGGTATTCTCCAGGTCATTAGCCTCTCATTTATGGCGGTTGGGCCCTCTGGTATATTGGTAAGAAGCTTAGTTTTAGCAGCAAACCCCACCCCGTGAATCCTGGGCTCCTCCTCATTCAGCCCCCTCCAGTAAAAGGTGTAACCTTCTCCAATCTCCTCAAGAGGGTCTTCCCCAGGAAATCGAGTCTCACTTAATGCAGCAAAATCGATGTCATATCTGCGCAGTTCATGTGCAACAATCGCGGTTCTTCTGGCTGGTCTTGTGCCATTGGTAGTTTGGTCCATCAGGATACGCACATTCCATGTGGCTAGATTTACATTAGATTTATACTGTTTGCTATCGCTTTGGGCGTTGACTGTATGACCGCGACAAGCCATCTAGTCCTTGGCGGAGGGACGATTTTTAGGCAACCTTTTCTATGCCCTTCCCTGATTGAGGGAAAGCTTCGCAGACCCTAAACAGGACAGCTTTGTCGCGACATACGACTGCCGAAGATGAATGCCACTCCTTCCCATTCATCAGCGACCATATGGCACGCGCTGCCTCAGTGCAGAGCTCAGACTAAGGGCCTCCAGCACCAACGCATGCCTGCCCCCACCGTCCTGCTCCATCGCCAGAGGACTTTTGGGTGTCGAAGGATGAGATATGAAAGGGATGAGTTGTGAAAGGGAACAAAGTGCAAGCCCATGTGAGTAGATTAATGTGAGTAGTAGGCTTGGGCTTTCCTATACTCACAGCCTTGACAGAACCAGCAGTAATCAGATGGCAAGTGAACCTCGACGATCTGTCTGCTAGCACCGCTGCAGGGGAATCGCCGATATGACAGAAAGTAGGTATTCTGTCATCCGCCTCAATGCACATCCCCAGTGCATGCTCTTTCCTCGGGGGAGCACCCGAAGCCCTTGTCTCAGCAGACTATCCCACAGGGCATTTGGGTCCCCTCACTTGGTTTAGCCCATCAGCCGAGATGGTTAACCGGGGTGTGGCGCTAGGAGCCAGTCAAGTGAGAATTGAGGAGTCAGTGACGTCCAGTGTCCTGTGGCCACCCATACGGGTGCGGCTGGCCCAGTGACAAAGGTACTACGCCTCCTGACATCCCCCATGCACCCCATATGTATATGTATTAACACATACACACACACACATACCTAATAGAATATACACACATATGTATTAACACACATACTCATACATACACACACGTATGTATTAACACACATACTCCTACACACACATATGTATTAACACACACACATATACACACCAATACCCTAATAGTATACACACATATGTATTAACACACACACACACATACACACGTATGTATTAACACACACACATATACACACACATACCCTAATACTATACACATATATGTATTAACACACACATATACACACACAGAATGGTAACAGTAGTAATAACTCAACCTTTACTTATCATGGTGTGAAAATTTTTACTAAGTTGTATAGATTAGTGAACAGCAAGTTGATGTTGTGGTTTCATTAGAGAGAGAGAGTTGTGTGTGTTGGCATGGGTGTGTGTGCCTGTGTGTGTACATCTGTGTGCTTGGGCGTGTGCGTGCCTGTGTGTGTACGTGCGTGTGTGTACGTGTGTGCCTGTGCGTGAATGCATGCGTGTGTGTTCGTGCTTGCATGCACGTGCGTGCGTGTGTGTTTGAGGAGGGGGGGATCTGATCGAGGTGGTAGGATAATTTGTACATGGATGACTTCCATTCATCCCTGGTTTTGATCTGTGACCACAATATAATTAATAATTAATTGGTTGTTGGTGAATCTGATATTACATGATAACATTAATATTAATATATTAATATACACCTTTATATGTACAGTCCTCAGGGACATCTGAAACACAGTACATGTTTCCAATATTAATAAACACCTTTATATGTATAGTGCTAACCTAACCTAACCTAACCTAACCTAACCTTTATATGTTTAGTGCTAACCTAACCTAACCTAACCTAACGTTTATATGTACAGTGCTAACCTAACCTAACCTAACCTAACCTTTATATGTATAGTGCTACCCTAACCTTACCTAACCTTTATATGTACAGTGCTAACCTAACCTAACCTTTATATGTACAGTCCTAACCTAACCTAACCTAACCTTTATATGTACAGTCCTAACCTAACCTAACCTAACCTTTATATGTAGTCCTCAGGGTGTGGCTGGACATCTGAAACAACGGGTGAAGTTCCACTAGACCGGTCCATCTGTGGCCTGGTGGTCACAAAGGAAAGGTAAGTAACACACAGACACACACAGACAACACATGACCTATTCACTGGTCCAAGTGTTCTTATCCCTGGCCATTATCACTCTCAACACACACACAGACACACACAGACAACACATGACCTATTCACTCTCTCCCTCAGATAATAAAATATATCTATAAAAGAGAGGCGTCTGTCTGTGTGTGTTTGTCTGTGTGAAATTTTCTCCCAAACCAAAAGAAATAGACGGAACAAACCATATATATATATATATATATATATACCTGAAAGGGCATGACCCAGGGAAGGTTAAGGTACAGTAGGCTCCACTTCTGCGTTTACCACTTACCACTACCAATGTTGAGCCACCCAGAAATTAGAATCCCTAACCACGTGTGATCCTGATACGAACCACTCACTACAGAGTGAGATGGAAAGAGTGGTTTGGTAAAGGAAAGTGTGTCTCATAAGGTGTGTGTATGAATTTAACACTGTTCTCTCTGACACTTGTGATGGTTCTCCAACACCTGATTGTCTGGCCTAGACATTACTATCTAATGACTCCATCTGATTAATATAATATCCTACCATATTGCATGCATTGTAATTGCATACAATACATAACATTATTTATTTTCAGGTCCTGTTTGCATAATTGAACTAATCATGTTTGGCCACACAAAATGATGTTGTAGGTATTGAGAAGGAGAATGTGGTGGAGAAATGAAGGAGTCGAGTGAGTACTGGAAATGGGTAAAGGAGAAGGGTAATGGAAAGAGGATGTGGTCGAGGTGTAGGACAGAGTGTGGAGAAGTGAGTGAGTAATCATTGGGTAGTTAAGTCACACTCCACTACAAAACAATATCCTTTGGTAACCAGTAACACAAAGTCATTAATCAGAAAATGTCTTGACTGTGGTCAAGTAACAAAATTGGCTGACTTGTAATATATTGCAACAATAAATAGATGGTGGAAGGTTTCATTGCATAACATGGTAATATATTGCAACAATAAATAGATGGTGGAAGGTTTCATTGCATAACATGGTAATATATTGCAACAATAAATAGAGGGTGGAAGGTTTCATTGCATAACATGGTAATATATTGCAACAAAAATAGAGGGTGGAAAGTTTAATTGCATAACATGGTAATATATTGCAACAATAAATAGAGGGTGGAAGGTTTCATTGCATAACATGGTAATATATTGCAACAATAAATAGATGGTGGAAGGTTTCATTGCATAACATGGTAATATATTGCAACAATAAATAGATGGTGGAAGGTTTCATTGCATAACATGGTAATATATTGCAACAATAAATAGATGGTGGAAGGTTTCATTGCATAACATGGTAATATATTGCAACAATAAATAGATGGTGGAAGGTTTCATTGCATAACATGGTAATATATTGCAACAATAAATAGAGGGTGGAAGGTTTCATTGCATAACATGGTAATATATTGCAACAAAAAATAGAGGGTGGAAGGTTTAATTGCATAACATGGTAATATATTGCAACAATAAATAGAGGGTGGAAGGTTTCATTGCATAACATGGTAATATATTGCAACAATAAATAGAGGGTGGAAGGTTTCATTGCATAACATGGTAATATATTGCAACAATAAATAGAGGGTGGAAGGTTTCATTGCATAACATGGTAATATATTAACAATTTTAGGATACATATAAAGGTTTGGCCCCCTTGCAGACTCAAGCTATTCCCTTGAAATTTTTCAACTGTCCCTTTTTCCTTATCTTTCCTTCTGGTTACTGTTTATCTTCTTTATTTCTTTTCTTTTCGTGTTAATGTCCTCCAGGACCAGTATGGCCTTCTTTCTTTCTTCCTCTTCATTTACTCAAACTTATTCATTATAATTGAATTGTATTGAGCACATGCATATCATACGTAGACATGAACGTCACTCTTTTATCTTCCATTATTCGGAGTATACTGGTAATAATTCATTACACAAACTTTTTAAGGAACTTTCATTACCACCAGGTTATTCTTCCTTGCCATGCTACAATTGTCTACCATGACAAAGTTAAAATCATAGTGACAACAAAATAATAATCATAAAGTGGGTGGTGCACGAACACAATCTTTAAGGGTTATGGATGTTTTGGTATTGATTATTCCACCTTCTCTTTATTAGTAACTGGCAGGATAAAAATGACTTACTACATGACTCATATATATATATTTAATAAACAATTGCTGGCATGTAAATTATACTGTGACATAAATTCTATATTAATTTTGTATAATACATCAAATAACACTACTCGATCACTGTTGATGCTTTAGCATTTCAACTCAACCCCTGTTTCCATTTCACTCTGTAATGATTGGTTCGCCTCATGATCACACGTGGTTCGGGATTCAAGATTCTAGGTGGTTCAACATTGCCAACGTTAACTTATAGACGGTACGCGGAAGTGAAGCCAACTGTACATAAAAACTTCACATTTCGAAGATTACAATATCCTCTGAAGCTGTCATATGGAATGACTATTAATAAGAGCCAAGGTCAAACCATGACATCTATAAGGCTTAATCTCTCTGAAAATCCAGTCTTCACACATGGGCAGCTCTATGTTGTACTTTGACGTGTTGGAAATGCAGAGAACATCTATATATTGACTCCAAACCAAAAGACAAAAAAAAAATTGTGTACACTGAAGTTTTGCAATGAAAGTTTGACCATAACACAGAAAAGTTTATGCTGTTTACGTTATATACAGGTTTTTTCAGTACATTCTTTACCCGCCGCACTACGACATCAGCTTAAAAATTGTTTTTTTAAGCTGATGTCGTAGTGCGGTTTAGAGTCAATATATTGATGTTCTCTGCATTTCCAACATGTAAAAGTGCAACATAGAGCTGCCAATGTGCGAAGGCTGGATTTTCAGAGAGATCAAGGCCTATAGAAAGGCCTTAAGAAAATAAAGAAAACGCGGTGGGTAAACGATTGAGCAAAAAACCTTGTACAGTCGCGGTCAATAACAATCATCCACATATGGGTATCTCAAACAATTTATTGTCTAATGTTTTCAAGTTCACATATGATGTTATTGTTTTAAGTAGTGTGTAGCTGCTTGTATTAAATTAAAAGATAGTAGTTAACCTATTTATTGGAAAGATTATCATCTAAGGAACAGAGGGAAGCTGTCAAACTCTTGTGTGAGTTACCCCTATATGGATGATTATATATGGCTGCGACTGTATGTAAACCATGCTGAAAAACAAAAATAAAAAAATTGATTGTTTTTACTCCTCCTTCTGGCACCGTACCTTACCACTTCAAGTTTAGTTGGACCAGCGAAGCGGGCCGGGTACAGCTAGTTTGAAATAATATAAGGTAAGTCATTTTACGAGCCTGTGAAACTTATAACTCCATACTGTATTTATGACTTGGCAGATGTGACGACTTGACTTTTGCCTCTGACTGTACAAGTTTGTTCACTGCACTGATTCCACTGTTATAGTGTGGAAAGGAAAACTATGAACTTTTCTGCTATTTGTTCTGGTTTGAGAAAGTGGTTTGGTTTATTATATTTCATATTCCCATTGGTATAGATTAAGGGACCCAGTTATGTAGTCAGAAATTTGGAGATAAATGAGTCCTTCAAATGTGGCCACCAAACAATATATAATTAAAGGATCTTGTTTCGTGGCATAGGCAGGAAGAATGAAAAGCCACCAGATCTCATACACGATTACAGGGTGCCTTTATATATGAGTGTTATGTTGGTAGTAAATGTATGATGGAGAACAGCACCCTGGTGAAGGACATTACAGGGTGCCTTTATATATGAGTGTTATGTTGGTAGTAAATGTATGACGGAGAACAGCACCCTGGTGAAGGACATTACAGGGTGCCTTTATATATGAGTGTTATGTTGGTAGTAAATGTATGACGGAGAACAGCACCCTGGTGAAGGACATTACAGGGTGCCTTTATATATGAGTGTTATGTTGGTAGTAAATGTATGACGGAGAACAGCACCCTGGTGAAGGACATTACAGGGTGCCTTTATATATGAGTGTTATGTTGGTAGTAAATGTATGACGGAGAACAGCACCCTGGTGAAGGACATTACAGGGTGCCTTTATATATGAGTGTTATGTTGGTAGTAAATGTATGACGGAGAACAGCACCCTGGTGAAGGACATTACAGGGTGCCTTTATATATGAGTGTTATGTTGGTAGTAAATGTATGACGGAGAACAGCACCCTGGTGAAGGACATTACAGGGTGCCTTTATATATGAGTGTTATGTTGGTAGTAAATGTATGACGGAGAACAGCACCCTGGTGAAGGACATTACAGGGTGCCTTTATATATGAGTGTTATGTTGGTAGTAAATGTATGACGGAGAACAGCACCCTGGTGAAGGACATTACAGGGACCCTTTATATATGAGTGCTATCTTGGTAGTAAATGTATGACGGAGAACAGCACCCTGGTGAAGGACACTAACTTGTGGTGGGTCTCTCTCCTGGAGGAAGTGGAAGGGTGTAACTCTTCTGTGTGTATGTATGTGTGTATATATGTATTTATGTATCTATGTGTATATATATGTGTGTATGTTTATATGTATGTAGGCTGCAGGCTATCAGTAGCCCGTGACACTTGCGAGGCCCCGAGATTATTGGGAGTCGCACTAGATGAGACAGTGGAGCTTCGTGGTGATGTTGGTCACTCTCAGCATCTTGGAATATGCTTGGGCATCTTCTATGTTGTGAGACGATGTAGGGGGTATTTTCTTGATGTGTTGGCGTAGCTAGGATAATTGACGAACAGCTGAACCCAATTCACCTCTGAAAAATCCTAGATGTTTTCTCGTGGATTCGAACCCGGGTACTTGACATTCGCAGTCCATCTCTTTATCCACTCTGCCACCGACTCCCCCCGTTGTTTGCTTCCCATCTAGGCCTTGCCTGGCCTGATGGAGAGCGTGGATTCCTGCTTGGAGGCCGACTTGGCAATGTTGGAAGACGACGAGACTCCAGTTGCAGATCACTGGCCTGAGCTGCCCTCACGCAACCCTCCCCACCTCTCCTCGGTCACTCTGCAGCTCAGGTTGCAGCCGTCCACCTCATCAACCTCTATCAAGTGACCAGTTGATACCTCGTCCGATTCCTCGCAGGATTCCGATGGTGTGGACTGTTTGCCTCCAAATGCCAAGACGGCAAAGTTTGCTCCAGCTGTGCACAACGTACCTTCTCTGCCTCACCCTGGTGTTTTTTCCTTGTATACCCATTTCTTCCCCTCGCCTAACCTTCCTGCTTTTGCCCCGAGAGATACCTATGTCAAGCTCTCCTTCTCTAGGAACCCATCTACTGACACAAAGCTGTGTTGGTTGTCTGATGTCAACAGGGCTTTCCAATTGCAGCGTGAACTAGCTGAAGTCAAGATGGCTACAGTCACCTCCCGGTTTGTCTACATCTCTAGGAAGCGTCAGAACATCATTGATAGAGTCAAGGCTAGTGAATTTTTGTCTCTGCCTCTCATTCTTCAAGACTCACCCGAGAGGCCTCGTAACTTCCCCAGCTAGATCCTCACCCGTTTTCCTCTTGATGTTGACCAGAAACTTGCCGAGGGATACCCCAGCTGAGCACACACCACTGACTAGTCGACCTGTACTCTAGCCTTTCCAGGGACAGTGTTGTGGCCTTCATTGACCTTCTAAGTGCCTTCGATGTTGCTAATAGAGACATCATTTTGGATCAATTGGTTGACTTTGGGATAAAGGGTAATCTACTTTGGTAGATTCGGGGCTACCTCAGTAACAGGACCTCCCGTGTGTTTTTCAGTGGTGCTCTTAGTCCTTTGCACAGTTTTCATCTTGGTATGCCTCAAGGGGGTGTTGTCAGCCCATTGTTATTTAGTATTTTGATGCATCGGCTGCTCACTTCTCTCCCTGATATTCTTGGAAATACAATTACGTGCAGATTTTGTCATTTTTGGCCTTATTGCGTCATCGTATCTTGACTGTCAAATTTTTATGGGTGCCATCCCATGTAGGTTTACGTCACAATGGTACAGTTGACAGACTCGCGAAGGAGGCCTGCCGTCTGGCTCCTCGTGGTGTTGGACGTCCTCTGTATCTGACATGTTACCTTTCTAGAGTTCGCTCCGCCGCTCTCCTCCTTGTACGGCGATGCAGGGATGCAGAGAGGCCCTTCAGCATCTCCATCACCAACTACGAGTCTGTCTGCCGTCACAAATATTCCTACCGTCGTCGGGGCCTCATGGTTCGGAGGCACAATGTAGTCTCTGCTCGTTTGAGGCTTGGCTACAGGCAACCATGGCAGGCTGCTGGGATGCAGGGTGAGCCTCCCTTCACTGAGTGTCGCTTGTGTCTGACACTTGCTGCCTCGGGGCCTGCCACTTGATGTGGTTTGTCGACACCTGCTGAACCATCAGGTTCTGGAGGAACTTCTGGTATGCCACCCTCGTATGTGAAACCTCTGTACCATGACCCATAATACCATTACCACACACACACACACACACACACACACACACAACACATGACCTACTGTTATCTCCATGGTAAGTTAATATGGTACCCATGTGATACCTTTGTACCATGACCCATAACCCCCCCCCTATGCCTATTCCTGCACCCCCCTAATCCCCCCGCACCCCTCTAAACACACACAACCCACCCCCAAGCCTGTCCCCCTATTCCCGCACCCCACTAAACCCCTTTCGCACCCCCCAATAGCCCCCAAAACACACACAACCCCCCCCTTCCTAAGCCAGTCCCCCTATTCCCGCACCCCACTAAACCCCCCCACACCCCCCTAAACCCCCCCGCACACACTCATGTCTGTATTTACTACACTGAAAATAATATTACTACACCAACACCAATCACATGATTGGAAACTACAAAGAGTTGATCAATTCCACAACGAAAGAATGTCAGCCGTGTAAATGACTTCTGGGTGAATTGTTTAATGAATTTGGTGAGTAAACTATACAGTTATTATTATTATCTAACTGTTGGATAGATTTTGTGAATGTGGATACTCACCTCTTGGTTAATAATGAAGCCTTACAAATGTGGTTGGTTGGGAAGCTAACAAACGAGTACCACTGTGAAATCAACCCTAAAATAATGAAGCCTTACAAGTGTGGTTGGTTGGGAAGCTAACAAACAAATACCACTGTGGAATTAACCCTATAATAATGAAGCTTTACAAGTGTGGTTGGTTGGGAAGGTAACAAACAAATACCACTGTGGAATGGACCCTAAAATAACGAAGCCTTACAAGTGTGGTTGGTTAGGAAGGTAACAAACAAATACCACTGTGGAATTAACCCTATAATAATGAAGCCTTACATGTGTGGTTGGTTAAGAAGGTAACAAACGAATACCACTGTGGAATGGACCCAGTGTTATTGTTATTGTTATATTACAGACATCATGTGTATGTACAATGATAGGGTGTGTGTGTGTGTATACATTGATAGGGTGTGTGTGTGTGTGTGTGTACAGAGGTTATTATTATATTACAGACATCATGTGTGGACGGAGTGTAATACTGATGATGATGATGATGATGGTGATGGTGGTGATGGTGTTGGCTCTCACACCACCTGTTGATGCTGGAATACGTACTGGTAAGTTTGGTTATTATTATTTGTGTGTGTGTGTGTGTGTGTACAAAAAAGAGAGAGGAGGGAATAAGTGTGTGTGTGTGTGTGTGTGTGTGTGTGTGTGTGTGTGTGTGTGTGTGTGTGTAATAACCAAACAATGTACTGTACAATTAGACAAATACCATTGAGACAATGTTGATTAAAATTACCCAAAAATATTAAAATTACCAATATTAAAAATACCCAATATTAAAATTACCCAATATTAGAATTACCCAGTATAAAAATTACCCAATATTAAAATTACCCAATATTAAAAATACCCAATATTAAAATTATCCAATATTAAAATTACCCAATATTAGAATTACCCAGTATAAAAATTACCCAATATTAAAATTACCCAATATTAAAATTACCCAATATTAAAATTACCCACAAATATTGTTGCCTAAGTTAATAGGTTACAACATACAGCGTTGGTGTTAAATCTGGAGCCACTAATTCCTCCAAACTATTCCAAGCAACAGATAACTATTACTTCTGTTGATATGGTCCTGATGTTTCCTGGCATACTTTGGAGGAATTAAGGTGCTCTAATGTATAAGAGACAGGAAAGGACAGAGTATGAAGGAAGAGAAGGAAAAGAGAAGAAAATATGGTGTATGGAGGAGTTGAAGTAAAGAGAATAAGAAGGAAACGATGGTAAAGTATGAAGGAAGAGAAGGAAAGGAGAGGAAAAGATGGTGTATGGAGGAGTTGAAGTAAAGAGAATAAGAGGGAAACGATGGTAAAGTATGAAGAAGGAGAAGGAGGTGGAAGGGAGACAAGAGAAGAAATAGATAGAGGGGTAATGAGATGAGAAAGTACAAGGGTAGAGAATGGAGGAGAAAAAGAAGGAGGAACGGAGAGAAGAATGGAGAGAAGGAGTAAAGGAAGGAAGGAAGGAAGGAGTAAAGGAAGGAAGGTGGAAAGAATAGAAGAATAGAGAGAAGGAGATGGGGAAGGAAGGAAGGAGGGAGGAATGAATAGAAGAATAGAGAGAAGGAGAATAGGATAGAAGGAAATAAGGAATGAGAAGAATGGAGAGAAGGAATAAAGAAAGGAAGGAGGGAATGAGAGAGGAATGGAGAGAAGGAATAAAGAAAGGAAGGAGGGAATGAGAGAGGAATGGAGAGAAGGAATAAAGAAAGGAAGGAGGGAATGAGAGAGGAATGAAGAGAAGGAATAAAGAAAGGAAGGAGGGAATGAGAGAAGAATGGAGAGAAGGAATAAAGGAAGGAAGGAAGGAATGAGAGAAGAACGGAGAGAAGGAATAAAGGAAGGAAGAAGGGAAGGAGAGAAGAATGGAGAGAAGGAATAAAGGAAGGAAGGAAGGAATGAGAGAAGAATGGAGAGAAGGAATAAAGGAAGGAAGGAAGGAATGAGAGAAAAATGGAGAGAAGGAATAAAGGAAGGAAGAAGGGAAGGAGAGAAGAATGGAGGAAAGGAGAGAGAGAAGAATGGAGAGACGGAGCAGAAATGTTGATATAAATAATAATCCACTATTACCCTTGAGAGAGAGAGAGAGAGAGAGAGAGAGAGAGAGAGAGAGAGAGAACCCAGTCATCACTAACAACTTTGCTCTCTCACCAGAATGTCCCGCCTACAACCAGTCATCCATGGTGCCTCAACAACCATTAGAGATGAACAAAATCGGTGAACATGTCCTGGAGGCTCGCTTTCAGGTATTGTCTCCACCTGATGATAATACCAGGTGGGGGACAAGTCTACACATCATGAATCAAGACAATAAACAAACTCTGGCAACACTCGACATTGATCACATTACCGGACCACATAACCAAGTCAACATCAAGTGTTCCTGTACTAGTGAAGATGATCATTCCAGTGTCAAAACCATCACAGCACCAGACGTCATCACCAAGCTGGCACCTCAAGACTTTCTCCAGCTTAGGGTTGGGTGTCATCACGTGTACTACAACACCTGGAGGAAGATAACCTTCCCATTGTCATTCACCCGCTACAAGTGGGAAGAACAACCTTCTGATCTCAAGAAGAAGGTCAGTTGTTCTCTTTATTAGCAATGCATACAGATAAAATCATGACAATTATTACCATAACCTGACCTAACCTAACCTAGCCTATAGTAACTTAACCTAACAAAACCTTAATTAACCTAACTTAACTAACCAAACCTTACCTAACCAAACCTGATCTAACCTGCAGTAACCTAACCAACAGTAACTTAACCTAACTAAACCTAACTTAACCTACAGTAACCTAAGCTAACCTAACTATTACCAGATGAATATAATAATGATGTAAATAATGATGTGTATTATTATTATTTCAGGAGGAGAGTGTTGGGTGGAGTTGTCAACTAACAATGATGACGAGGAGGAGGAGGAGAACCAGAGGTTGATGGACCACAAGTGTCCCTACAACCTACCAGAGTTCCCACAACTTCAACTGACAGTCAAGTGTCCAGATAATGATGAACAATGTGCAACCATCAACTTCTGCAACACCGGTTAGTCTAATTCATCAACTTATGTTTATATTCTTTAATTAAATTATATACTATATTAGTATTATATTAGATATCAGACAAGGATTTTTATAGCATTAATAATGAATGAAAAGTTATTGACAACCATCAATTAAATATCAATATAAGAGAATTAAGCATGTAACACCAAGGTAAGGGTATTATACACTTGTGGTACATTGGAGTGCCTTCATTCCTTCAAAGAATGTCAAGAAACAGGAACACCAGGTAAACCAATACACTAATGTCCTGTTGCTTGGAATAATTTGGAGGAATCAGTTGCTCCAGTATTACCTCCTTAAACCTAACCCAGGAAACAAATCATCTCAGTGATTCTAATACTCACAACATTCTCACCTTATCTAATGGTAACCTTAAAGTTAATGATACCTATAAACAATTTCCAGTAACAGGCTACCATTACACTCACTGGTACCATAACACTCTCACTGGTACCATAACACTCTCACTGGTACCATTACACTCTCACTGGTACCATAACACCCTCACTGGTACCATAACACCCTCACTGGTACCATAACACTCTCACTGGTACCATAAAACTCTCACTGGTACCATAACACCCTCACTGGTACCATAACACTCTCACTGGTACCATAACACCCTCACTGGTACCATAACACTCTCACTGGTACCATAACACTCTCACTGGTACCATAACACTCTCACTGGTACCATAACACCCTCACTGGTACCATAACACCCTCACTGGTACCATAATATCCTCACTGGTACCATAACACTCTCACTGGTACCATAACATCCTCACTGGTACCATAACACTCTCACTGGTACCATAACACTCTCACTGGTACCATAACACCCTCACTGGTACCATAACACTCTCACTGGTACCATAACACTCTCACTGGTACCATAACACCCTCACTGGTACCATAACACCCTCACTGGTACCATAACACCCTCACTGGTACCATAACGTAAAGTACAATGTAAATGGTAAAGTACAATGAATACTGATTAAAACTATTTTAACTTGTGTTGACAAATGGCGGTGAGCATCGGAGGGAGTGGTAGCCTAATATGGTTTTCGGACCAAAGAGGCCTTATTTATTTCATCTTAATAAGTTTTATCATGATTGCAATATTTATGTGATGTTCTATAACGTACATTGAATCATATTTTCAATGCAGAGGGATAATACCAGGCCTGTATAAGAAGAAAATCCGGAAAATGTCGGGAAATGCAAAGATTTGCAGCTGGCATTAATGTCGGTAGAGTTAACCTAACCTTCAAGATATATTAATCATATTTCATCGAATATTATTTATATGGGCCTGGTATTATCCCTCTGCATTTAAAATAAGATTCAATGTACATTATATAACATCACATAAATATTGCATTAATGAA
>JAWQEG010001525.1:0-17500 GCA_033782935.1 Petrolisthes cinctipes | reverse complement strand
TACATACTTACATACATACTTACATACAATGGGTGAGAGACAGTGTGGGTATTGATAGTGTGGGTATTTATACTTACATACTTACTTACATACTTACATACAAAGGGTGAGAGACAGTGTGGGTATTAATAGTGTGGGTATTTATACTTACATACAATGGGTGAGAGACAGTGTGATGAAGTCTGATAGTGTGGGTATTAATACTTACATACTTACATACAATGGGTGAGAGACAGTGTGGGTATTGATAGTGTGGGTATTGATATTTACATACTTACATACATACTTACATACAAAGGGTGAGAGACAGTGTGGGTATTGATAGTGTGGGTATTGATATTTACATACTTACTTACATACTTACATACAATGGGTGAGAGATAGTGTGGGTATTGATACTTACATACCGTACTTACATACTTACATACAATGGGTGAGAGACAGTGTGATGAAGTCTGGTAGTGTGGGTATTAATACAGGTGAGTTTGAGTCTAGTAGTGTGAGTAGTAATACAGGTGTAGGCAGACGGTCGTGACACACACACCAACCACCACGGTCGGTAATACACACTGTAATTCATCGTTATACTGTAATGGAAAATACACACTGTAATTCATTCATCCTTATACTGTAATGGAAAATTTAAAATGTATAACAAGAATGACATACACAATTAATTAAATATATTACAAGAATGACATACACAATTAATTAAATATATTACAAGAATGACACACACACCGTACAATTAATAATACACCCTGTAATTCATCCTTATACTCTGCAACCTTTACTGTAATGAAAAATTTAAAATGTATATTACAAAATGCCCCCTTCCATTTGTGGAGGAAATACATAAAGGTATTTAGGTAAATTTACAGAAGAACTGGGTTCACTATATTGTGTATTTTAGTATCATTACCCACTATTTTGGACCATTCTAAAACACTTTTCATCTATGGTGATTCTTTCGGAGATATGCCCCGTTTTCGAGATATGCCCCGTTTTACAAACATAATTTGGAAATTAGTCTGACCTGACCTGACCTGACCTAACCTAACCTAGACAACAGCAGACTACCGGGACCTAACCTGGGCAAACTACCGGGACCTAACCTGGGTAAACTACCGGGATATAACCGGTGTAAACTATCATAAAGTGACTGGGGCAAATTCCCAGGACCTAGCCGGATGTGGTAACACTGCGCGATCCTAGCCAAAAACCCAGTTATTCTGTAATAATACCGGTATTAATTGAAAGAATTACCGTTTTGCAGCAGTGTTGCCAGATCCGGCTGAGTCCCAGTATTTTGCCCAAGTCATTTATTGTACTTTATCACGATTATTTCACGGTAGTCTGCCCAGGTTAGGTCCCGGTAGTCTGATGCGGTCTAGGTTAGGTTAGGTCAGGTCAGGTAAGGTCAGGCTAATTTCAAAATGCCCCATTTGAATATGCCCTATCTTGGAAATGGGGCATTTGAGGAGGAAATGCCATAGAAGAAAATAGTCTTAGAATGGTCTAAATAAGTGGGTAATGAAGGTAGAAAAAACGTACGCAATAACGGTAATTATTTCAACATTTACCTAAATAATCCATACGTACATTTTCTTCTTATTTAGTTTTGTTTCTTTGTTGTTTTCGTTGTCTTGTTTTCTTCTTCAGGTCTTATTTTATTTTATTTCATTTTTTTTGTCTTGTATATAATTGTTTTCATGTCAAGTTATTTATATAATGTTACATTTGTCCTCAATCCAGATTATTTTAATAACAACAATATCGTCGTTGTTGTTGTTTGTTTGTTGATCTGATCCAGTGTTGCCAGATGTGTTGGGTTACAGTGTTGCCAGCTCTTGCTCTTGCTCTTGCTGTTACAGGGCTGGGTGTTTATTCCAGGGTTGGCCTTTGTATCGGCAGCTCCTGTAAATAGAAATCGGAAAAAAAAACCAATACCACGCATATCTATTCACTTTCTACATCTTGCATACCACATTTTCTCCAAGAATTCTTTCACAGCACTAATCATTTCATCTGTGGTCTGCTCACATAGACCTAACAGTAATATCATCCATTCTCTCCCTGTTAATTCCATTCCATCACATTCCATTTCAGTCAGGATGATCTGCATCATCTCTGTTCTGTCTCTCTCATACTTCTCACATCCCAGCATCACATGTTCTACCGTTTCATCCTCTCCTGTGTCACACATCTGGCATACCTTGCTTCGGGATTCAGACCATCTATAACTTCTTACATTCACCTCCATACATTGTACTCTGGCTCGAAAGAGTAGATCACCACCCAGACTTCCCTCATACCACTTCACATACTCTGGGCATTCTTTCTCCTTATACCATACAAGAGTTTCCTTTTGTTCCATATCATTTTTCCACTTTCTTAACCCCAGGCATTTCACTTCTTTGTCAATCTCACTTTTCCACTTTCTTGCATCCCAGTCTAGCCCCTCTCTATTCCTGCTCATTATTTTCCACTCATGCATAATTCCTCTAACTACCATACCATTCATATATACCATTCTCTCACACTTCTTTCCCCATTTGCCGTTTCTAATGTTCCACATATAAACCTTTCTTGTCAGTCTTGTATCCTCCATTCGTTCCAGTCTTACTTTGTATCTAAGGGTTGCTTTCACCAGTCTTTCTCTGAATGTACTCCATCCCATATCACCTCTCAAAGCTGCTATCGCTGCATACCTTGGTGCATTCAGTGCCATTCTCGCTACTCGGTTCTGTCCCACCTCTAACTTGTCTATCTCACTCTCCTTCCATGCAATAACTTCCATGCCATACATAATGCTCGGGACAGCCACACTCTTCCATACTTCTCTCACCACATCATACTTGCTTGCTCTCAGCCTCGCTGCACTTGCCAGTCGTCCAACCCATTGGTTCGTCATGCTAATCTTTTCATTCTTGGTCTTTTCACTTCCACTTGGACTCAGCCATACCCCTAAGTACTTATATTCATCAGTCTGTTTCAGAACATTCTCTCCCACTCTCCATGTGTGTTCTCTCTCATCATCTATTCTATTCACAATCATTACTTGGCTTTTCTCATTACTAAATTTCACACCAAAATCTCTCCCATACCCACCTACAACATCCAAAATCCTTTGAAGTTCCTCTGCTGTTTCACTCATAACTATCACATCATCTGCATACAGTAACATACATATCTTGTCATCTCCAACCCTTACTCCTGCATTCATTCCTCTTGTTCTCATGGCTAGTTCTTCTGTGTATAAGCTAAATAGGGTTGGAGAAAGTATACATCCTAGATGATGATGATGATGATGACTGAGAGTCACCCTCGTTCGGGTGTAGCCTTTGCAACGGTGCTCTCTCACTGTCTTCCTCTGCAGACTCTGCAGAGAGAAAACAAAAAACAGCACCAAAGAATACATGTATACACATCATACTTTGATCCTCTATATTCTATACAACCTGCTCGTCCCTATATACTCATTTTCTCTTCAACCATACATACCCTTTCCAGAAATTCTTTCACACTCTCTATTATCACTGGACTGTACAGCTCTCGTTCACTAAGACCTAGCAACACTTTAGCTGCCACTGTCACTTCCACCATCTCCCTCCATTTTCTCACTCCTAGTTCACTAATTACCACATTCAGCATGATAGCTCTCTCTCGTTCATACTTATCACATACCATCAACACATGTTCTACTGTCTCATCTTCCCTACTCTCACACATCCCACACACCTTACTACCTTCATTACTCCATCTATATATTCTGTCATTCACCTCCAGTGACTTCGTTCTTGCCTTAAACATCAGCTCACTTCCCCAGCTACCATCATAGAACACTTCACTCCTTGGTATGTCCTTAGAGGAGTACCAATCTAGCGTGCTCTTCTGACTTATGCCTCTCATCCATTCATCTCTGCCTATTTCTTGTATCCGTCTCTTAATCTCATTCATCCATTTCTCATCACTCCATCTGCCCCTTTCATCTAGCATTGGGTACTGCATTGCACACTTTTCCATTCTCTTATCACACATCCTTCTCCACTTGGTGTACCGTCCTGTCCATTTATACCCCATCTGTCTTCATTCATTCCCTCTAGTCTAACCTTATATCTCAACACTCCTTTGGCTATCCTCTCCTCAAACGTACTCCATCCAGCGTCACCTCTTATTGCTTCCACACCTACATACTTGTTTGCACCTAATGCTGTTCTTCCTATTTTATTCTGTACTACTTCCAGTCTGTTCAAGTCATTCACTGTCCATGTCATAGTCTCCAGTCCATACATGAGTCCAGGTACAGCCATACCTTTCCATACACCACACACTACCTCATACTTATTGGCTCTACACCTTGCCACACTTCCTAGTCTTCCTACCCACTGGTTTGCTCTTGATAACCTATCAGTCTTTGTCCTATCACACCCTTTCTCATCCACAATTATTCCTAAGTATCTATACTCTTGTGTCCTTTCAATCACATTTTCACCCAGTCTCCACGTTCTACCTATATCCTGGTCATCCCCATTCACTACCAATACTTTGCTCTTATCACTCCCAAACTTGACATTAAAATCATTCCCATACTCTGTAACTACATCAAGTATTCTCTGCAGTGTCTCATCTGTCTCACTCAGAATCACCACATCATCTGCATACAACAAAATACTCAGTACATACTCCCCTACCTGAATCCCTAAACCTTCCTTCCTCACTCGTGCAGCTAGTTCCTCTGTATACAGACCAAACAACAATGGTGAAAGCACACATCCTTGCCTCACACCTCTCTTACTCTCCACCCACCCTGTCTCTAAATCGCCCATACTGTACACTGCCCTGGTTTCCTTATACATACTCATTATAATATTCATTATCTTGCTACTAACTCCCACTCTCTCCAACACCTTGCCTAGCTTATACCTGTTAACTCCGTCATACGCCTTCTCAATGTCTAGAAATGCTAAGTAAACTTTCCTGTTATCTTTCACCATTTTTTCAATAACTTCTCTCACTACGAACATATTATCCTCCCCTCTCCTATCTGTCCTAAAACCATTCTGTTCCTCTCCCATCACTTTATACCTCTCCACATTCTCTTTCAACCTTTCATTCAGGATCCCACAAAACACCTTTGATACTGTATCTGTTAGAGCTATAGGCCTATAGTTCCTAAGCTCCCTCTTACTCTTGTGTCCTCCCTTATGCAACACAGTCACTCTACTCTCATTCCACTTACTTGGCACTTTTTCCTCTACCCAGATTGCTCTGAATAGAGAGTAAAGTCCTTCTAATACTCCTTCCCCTCCCTCCTTGTAGAACTCATACGGAACCCCATCCCTGCCTGCTGCTTTACCTGCTTTCAGTTTCCCTACATACTTCCTAATCTCAGCTCTACTTATTTCATCATTCATATCCTCCTCTATTCTTGTTTCCAATTCAAACTTCACATCACTCCTGTCTTCTGCCTCATTCACACCACCTATTTCCTCCCAGAATTCCTTTATAGCATTCACCTTGTCCCTTGTGTCCCTCACTATGTTTCCTCCAACCACTAATTCATCCACTCTGATTCTCTCCTTCTGCTTCTCACCCCTTAAGAAGTCATACCACTCTTTACCACCTTCCTCTCCCTTGGCACGCAAACTCTCTACCACTTTCTTGTCATCCACAACTCTGACTTTCCTGATCAGTTTTTTTACCTCCTTCTGTCTACGTTCATACTCCTTCCATGCCTCCTCATATGCTATTCTATCTTCCTCACTATTGCCTACATTTTCCCTTGGTCTTCTACACTTCCTATTACTCTCCTTCCTCTTCTTCCTCGCATTCTCAATATCTTCATTCCACCAGCTCTTCATCAATCTTCTTTTATTGCTATTCCTTACCCTTCCTATCCTTCTCTCACCCACCTCTGTCACTTTCCTAATCAGGGAATCATTTAGTTCATCCACTCCTCCATCCATAGTCCATTCCATACTCCTCAAATCACACTTATACAAGTCCCATCTTGCTTCTCGTATTCTCCATTTCTGCTGCCCTCCTGTTACTACATTCTTAGCTACCTTTCTCACACAGTCATATTCTAATACTATCATGTTATGGTCACTCATCAAATCTATCTTCCTCTCCTCATCAACCCACATATACTGTACCCTCCTCCTGGTTCTTTCATTCACTAGCACATAATCAATCACAGATTCACTCTCTAACCTGGACCATGTCGCACGTCCCTCACCTATTGTCACATTCAAGTTCTCTAGACCATACTCTTCCGTGAAATTCAGCAAAAATTCCCCATTTCCATTCACTTCCTCTCCTAAAATTCCTACATGTCCATTCATATCACCCATGACAATAGTCTCTCTTTGTCAATTTTCCACAATCAACCTACCTATTATCATGTATTTTCTTTCATTATCTCGTCTCGCTCCTGGACCCTCTACAGTCATATAGCACACAATCAACAGGATCCTTTCATACTTCCCTTCCATCTTTACATTAAGGTACACAGCCATGATGTCCTCACTCATTTCACATTCACCTGTTTTCACTTCCTCTATGTCCACGTCTATGTCATGTCTAACTAATAATCCAACACCTCCACCCTTCTTCTTCCATTTACTTCGTCCCTGTCCAATCATACTGTACATATCACTGCTCATCTTCACTCTCTCCCGTAACTGTGTCTCTGTCACACCTACTATATCCAGATTCCATTCAGACAATTCATCGCCCATATCTTCCAATTTTCCAACACCCCATCCACGCACATTCACGCACCCTATTCGTATTCTCTTGAAATAGGGGAGTTGGAATCCTGCAGTGTTGCCAGATGAGTTGGTTAATTTTCCCTCAAATCTCTAGTTAACAATTCCCATTTATTGGAAGTATTTTTTATTGTCCATTATGAATGATATCTTAATTAAAATTTAAGGACCCACGTAATTAATTAAATGTACAGCCACAATCAAATATCCACCAACACTTTCCTTCCATCATAGTAAATATCTTGGTAATAAAGAACAACACGTGTATGATTTTGCAGCGCCTCATAATAATAATAATAATAATAATAATAATAATTCAAGTTCAAGTTTAGGGTCCCGCAGAGGGCCGCTCATGGGCGGCATAATATGCGGGGGTTGTGCGGGGGATTTAGGGATCCAGGGCAGGATTAGGAAGAGGGTTAGGATAAGGGTGAATTGGGTCAGGGACTGTGGGTTGAGGATTAGGATTGGGGAGGTAATGATTGGTGATCCTATTTCTAAACGTGTCAAGAGTGGGGCTATTAACTACGTGAGATGGGAGATGATTCCACTCTTGGATGCTGCGGGGAAAGAATGAGTGCCTAAATATAATAATAATAATAATAATAATAATAATAATAATAATAATATCCACCAACACTTTCCTTCCATCGTAGTAAATATCTTGGTAATGAAGAACAACATGTGTATGATTTTGCAGCACCTCATAATAATAATAATTGAGGGGGTTGAGTTGACGTAAGGTGTTGTTGTATGATCATATTTTGATATGATACTGATTTATTTACACGATGGAAGGAAAGTGTCGGTGGATATTTGATTGTGGCTGTATGCTTCAAGAAAATTCGCCAAAATTTACGACTTTTTCATTGACGATATAAATAACCCTAATTTAGGACATTTTCCTTAAATTAGGCAACACTGACGGTATCATGAATATTCAACTTTTCTAAGGATTTCAATTCCGATTCCTATTACAAGCAACAGGACATTTTTTTTTTAAATCTGGTTCTGCTTCTTGGTATATTTTGGAGGAATCAAGGCACTCCATTCATTGCACCAAAAATATACTGCACTATATCCTTAATTAAGGGGGTGCGGGAATAGGGGGACAGGCTTGGGGGGGGGGGTTTAGGGGGGTGCAGGAGTAGGGGGACAGGCTTGGGAGTGGGAAGTTAGGGGGGTGTGTGAGTAGGGGGACAGGCTTGGAGGGGGTTAGGGGGGTGCAGGAGTAGGGGGACAGGCTTGGGGGAGGTTTAGGGGGGTGCAGTAGTAGGGGGACAGGCTTGGGGAGGTGCAGGTTAGGGGGGGGGGGGAATAGGGGACATTCTTTCTAACCACCCTAAGCCTGTCCCCCTATTCCCGCACCCCCCAAGCCTGTCCCCCTACTCCCACACCCCCTTAACCATTCTGTCAACATATTGTAATTTATGCCTCGTGTGTGAATAAGGAAACCAAAATATATTCATCACCAAGACACAAACCATATAATATTATATACTGTAGTCAGACATACCAATAAAGTCCTCTGTCATTATACTGTAGTAATAATAATAGTAATAACATAATAATAATAATAATAATAATAATAATAATAATAATACAGAATAATTACTTTTGTCATTAATAACTGTGTATCATCCACTTGGTGTATTGGTATGAATGGTTTAGACATCACATTGGGTTTGTTAGCTTCCCAACCAACCACACTTGTAAGGCTTCATTATTTACCAAAAGCTGAGTATCCATATTCACAAAATCTATCCAACAGTTAGATAATGATGATCACTGTATAGTTTACTCACCAAATTCATTAAATAATTCACCCATAAGGCATTTACACAGCTAACATTCTTTCGTTTGCGTGCTTACAAACCAATACCAACCACTGTGGAATAGACCCATTATCATCATCACCACCATAACATTGCAAAGTTGTAAAAATCAATCAATAAAGAAAACACTTCACAAGTTTATTTCACATTGTAAGTTATAAAATTATGAAGAAAGCCACTTATAATGTGACACAAGAGGTACAGTTACAAATAAAGAGAAAATTTTTAAAAGTCTATAATAATTATGAATCCAGCTTGGTATTATGTGAGTTCTTCAAGTATACTTAAGTTTCTCTTTCTCTCTTCCTCCAGACCTTGTGGATAATTATCTTTCTTCTTTTTCTTCTTTTTCTGGTCAAGAGGAATGGTAGTTTTCTGTAAAGAGAGAACAGATATAGTAATATAATTAACACAACAAAAAAAGTCACAAAAAAATATTATTTGTGTTCCACTGGCCTTTATCTATCTATCTCTATTTCTATCTATCTATCTATCAATCTCTATCTATCTATCTCTATTTCTATCTATCTATCTATCTATCTCTATCTATCTATCTCTATTTCTATCTATCTATCTATCTATTTCTACCTAGAGTTTTTTTTTATAGTAAATGTAATAAAATAATAAAGTGTAATAGTATAAAAGTTAATAATACCTTGCGCTTGGAAATCTCACAAAAATAGAACACTAGAAAATCCTGTAAATGTGACCAAATATAATACAAGTATGTAAATGTGATAAAATAATAATAAAGTGTAAATAATAATAAAAGTTAATAATACCATTCGTTTGTGACCGAGAGAACGTTTAATACCATTCGTTTGTGACAGAGAGAGCATTTAATACCATTCGTTTGTGACAGAGGGAGCGTTTAATACCATTCGTTTGTGACAGAGAGAGCGTTTAATACCATTCGTTTGTGACAGAGAGAGCGTTTAATACCATTCGTTTGTGACAGAGAGAGCGTTTAATACCATGCGTTTGTGACAGAGAGAGCGTTTAATACCATGCGTTTGTGACAGAGGGAGCGTTTAATACCATGCGTTTGTGACAGAGAGAACGTTTAATACCATTCGTTTGTGACAGAGGGAGCGTTTGTGTCCAGCAGCACCACACTTGTTGCAGGTGGGTTGAGCTGAGTGGTGTTGGGGGTGACAAGTGTGGTCCTGGGGTTGACAACGCGTACAGGTGTTGCAGTGTATCCAAGACGGCTTCACACACTTGTCACATTGGTCACAGTGTTTGTATGTCCGTCCATCCTGTAAAAAACACACACACAAACACACATTAAGCAGTGAATATTTTTATGATAAATTGATGTTTGTATGTCCGTCCATCCTGTAAAACACACACACACACAAACACACATTAATCTTTATGGTAAATTGATGTTTGTATGTCCGTCCATCCTGTAACAAACACACACACACACACACACAAATTAATTAAGTTAGTAATGAACATCTTTATGGTAAATTGATGTTTGTATGTCCGTCCATCCTGTAAAAAAAAACACACATTAAGCAGTGAATATTTTTATGGTAAATTGATGTTTGTATGTCCGTCCATCCTGTAAAACACACACACACACAAACACACATTAATCTTTATGGTAAATTGATGTTTGTATGTCGGTCCATCCAGTAATAAACACACAAACACACACATAGTAATGAATCATGAAGTCTAAAACCCAAATAAATTCTCATATTGTAAACATTCTTCACAATAACACACAGCAACATTTGTTTTACACAACCTCTTCAGTAACACAATTCATGCATAAAATGAGCTTCCTGTACAAAAATATATGAGATCTCTTTAAGAATACAATACTGTACAGTCACAATCAAATATCCACCAACACTTTCCTTCCATCGTAGTAAATATCTTGGTAATAAAGAAAAACATGTGTATGATTTTGCAGCACCTAATAATAATAATAATTGAGGGGGTTGAGTTGACGTAAGGTGTTGTTGTATGATTATATTTTAATATGATACTAATTTATTTGTAAGATGGAAGGAAAGTGTCGGTGGATATTTAATTGTGGATGTACATGTATAAACAGTTTCATGTAAGAAATATATATACAATGAATAAATATAAGACTTACTTTAGCCATACATCCATTACACTTATCACAATGTGTGTTAGTGACAGCAACCCAACGTCTACACAGTGGACAGAACCTATAACCTTCACTCTCAGGTAGGACAAACTTGGATGCTGGTTGGTTGGTAAACACTCTCACTGCTGACCCATTCTTCATTCCTTTTGGACCTGGAGGTATTGAGGAACATTTGGAGATTGACAACAGATATGTAAGGTGGTATATACATTAATTATTCATTAAGGGGGTGCGGGAATAGGGGGACAGGCTTGGGGGGGTTTTGGGGTGTGTGAGAGTAGGGGGACAGGCTTGGGGGGGTTTTGGGGTGTGTAGGAGTAGGGGGACAGGCTTGGGGGGGTTTTGGGGTGTGTAGGAGTAGGGGAACAGGCTTGGGGGGGGTTTAGGGGGAGAGGCTTGGGTTTTTTTTTGGCGGTGTGGGAGTAGGGGAACAGACTTGGGGGGGTTTTGGGGGGTGCAGGAGTTGGGGGACAGGCTTGGGGGGGGTCTAAGGGGGTGCGGGAGTATGGGGAGAGGCTTGGGGGTTGCGGGAGTAGGGGGAGAGGCTTGGGGGGTGTGGGAATAGGGGACAGGCTTTCTACCCACCCCAAGCCTGTCCCCCTATTCCCGCACCCCCTAAACCCCCCCCCTACTCCTGCACCCCCTTAATTAATAATGTACAAAATAACAACTCAGCATTTGGGTGAAAGTCTATTTGAAGGAAATAATATAAATAAACAACACACTAACTAACTAAACACACACTAACTAACTAACTAACTAACAAATTAATGAACTAACTAACTAACTAACCTGATGAATAGAGAGGATGGTTGTCATAGTCCACTTGATAATCCAACATAGTGAAGGTGGGAAGGCTGGAGAGTACTTGTTGTTCCATGAAGTAAGGAAAAATGAACAGCACTGAAAATGTAATCACAGAAATATTATAGTGTAAGTATAGTCGTGGTCAATAATAATTATGATCATCCACATATGGGTATCTCAAACAATTTACTGTCTAATGTTTTCACGTTCACATATGATGTTATTGTTTTAAGTAGTGTGTAGCTGCTTGTATTAAATTAAAAGATGGTAGTTAATGTGTGTGTGTGTGTGTGTGTGTGTGTGTTATTGTTTTAAGTAGTGTGTAGCTCCTTGTATTAAATTAAAAGATGGTAGTTAATTTGTGTGTGTGTGTGTGTTATTGTTTTAAGTAGTGTGTAGCGGCTTGTATTAAATTAAAAGATGGTAGTTAACGTGTGTGTGTGTGTGTGTGTGTGTGTGTGTGTGTGTGTGTGTGTGTGTGTGTGTGTGTGTGTGTGTGTGTGTGTGTGTGTGGGTGTGTGTTATTGTTTTAAGTAGTGTGTAGCTGCTTGTATTAAATTAAAAGATGGTAGTTAACCTATTCATTGGAAAGTTTATCATCTAAGGAACAGAGGGAAGCTGTCAAACTTTTAGGTGAGTTACCCCTATATGGATGATTAATTATATTTGAAAGCGACTGTACAGTGTTGGTAAATCTGGAGTAAATCATTCCTCCAAACTATTTCCACCAACAAACAACAAAACACCATAAGTTTTAATATTAATCTGGGTGTGTTTAGTGGCCTATATACTGGAGGAATTAGTAGCACTCCAATTTACCCAAAAGAAGTTGGGGTGAATTAAGGGGGAAATTTTGTGTTGGTAAATCTGGAGCAACTGAATCCTCCAAACTATTCCAAGCAACAACAGAACACCATTACTTTTGCTCTTCTGGTTCTGATTCCTGGCATACTTTGGAGGAATCAAGGCACTCCAAAGTAACAAAAAAGAATTACCACCTTAATTAACACAGAGTCAGTAAATAATTTGTAAATATAATAACTGTGCCCTTGATATAAGATGATTAAATTTATCAACACAGGCTTAGTAAACCACTTGTGTTCCTAACTGATATTCTGAGATAAAAGGATATTACAAGTACTAATATTTTTTTCATATAATTCACTACCGGTACTGACTGGGCAAGGTTTGTGTGTGGTCTAAATCTTGTGTGTTCCTCCAGTCCTCTTGAATCCTGGTGAGGTTGTGTGCCAATAGTTCCATCCGACCACCAAATGGAGGATCACACACCACAGCCAACTCTGAGGGAAGGACGGAGGAAGATAGATTAAAGGGGGTGCGGGAGTAGGGGGCAGGCTTGGGGGGTGCGGGAGTAGGGTGCAGGCTTGGGGGGTGCAGGTTTAAGGGGGGTGCAGGTTTAAGGGGGCAGGCTTGGGGGGTGCAGGTTTAAGGGGGGCAGGCTTGGGGGGTGCGGGAGTAGGGGGCAGGCTAGGGGGGTGCAGGTTTGGGGGGTGCAGGTTTAAGGGGGCAGGCTTGGGGGGTGCAGGTTTAAGGGGACAGGCTTGGGGGGTGTGGGAATAGGGTGATAGGCTTGGGGTGGGGGGGGTTTGAAGGGTGCGGGAGTAGTGGACAAGCTTGGGGGGGGTTAGGGGGACAGGCTTAGGGGGGGTTTGGGGGGTGCAGGAGTAGGGGGCAGGCTTGGGGCGTGCAGGTTTAAGGGGACAGGCTTGGGGTGTGTGGGAATAGGGTGATAGGCTTAGGGGGGGTTTGGGGGGTGCGAGAATAGGGGGACAGGCTTGGGCGGGGGGTTTGGGGGGTGCGGGAATAAGGGGACAGGCTTGGGGTGGGTAGAAAGCCTGTCCCCTATTCCCGCACCCCCTAAAACCCCCCCCAAGCCTGTCCCCCTATTCCCACACTCCCTTAAATATTGCCATGAAACACACACACACACACACACACCTATTGCCATGAAACACACACACACACACACACACACACACACACACACACACACACACCTATTGCCATGAAACACACACACACACACACACACACACACACCTATTGCCATGAAACACACACACACACACCTATTGCCATGAAACACACACACACACACACTTATTGCCATGAAACACACACACACACACCTATTGCCATGAAACACACACACACACACACACCTATTGCCATGAAACACACACACACACACACCTATTGCCATGAAACACACACACACACACACACACCTATTGCCATGAAACACACACACACACACACACCTATTGCCATGAAACACACACACACACACACACACACACCTATTGCCATGAAACACACACACACACACACACCTATATGGAAGGAGGTTATTTCATGGCATAGTCAGGAGGAATCAGAAGCCTCCAATACTTTGAGATACAGTAATAGTAGTAATAATAATAACACAAAAACAATAATAATAATAATAATAATAATAATAATAATAATAATAATGACTACTACTACTGTAAAACTAAAAAAAATAATAATAAAATGACAAAAAAAAAAAAAAAAAAAAATAATAATAATAACAATACATAATAACGACTACTACTACTAAAACTAAAAATAATAATAATAATAATAATAATAATAACAATACATAATAACGACTACTACTACTAAAACTAATAATAATAATAAAATGTTGAACTTACTGGCATCATGTAATAGTAGTAACAATAACACAAAAATAATAATAATAATACTAATAATAATAATAATAATAAAAATAATAATAATAATAATACAGAATAACGAATACTACTACTACTAAAACTAAAAAAAATAATAAAAAAAAAAAATAACAAAATAATAAAATAAAAAATAAATAATAAGATAATAATAAAAATAAAATAATAAAATAAAATAATAATAATAATAATAATACAGAATAACGACTACTACTACTAAAACAAAAAATAATAATAAAAAAAATAATAACAAAATAATAAAATAAAAAATAAATAATAATAATAAGATAATAATAAAGAAAAAAAAATAATAATAATAATAATACAGAATAACGACTACTACTACTACTAAAACTAAAAATAATAATAAAATAAATAAATAATAAGATAAAAAAAAAAAAAAAAAAATAATAATAATAATAATAATAATACAGAATAACGACTACTACTACTAAAACTAAAAATAATAATAATAAAAATAATAAAAAAAAAAAAAAAATAATAAAAAAAAAAAAAAAAAAAAAAATAATAATAATAATACAGAATAACGACTACTACTACTAAAACTAAAAAAAAAAAAAAAAAAATAATAATAAAAAAAAAAAAATAATAATAATAATACAGAATAACGACTACTACTACTACTACTAAAACTAACTTAATAATAAAAAAATAATAATAAAAAAAAAAAAAAATAATAATAATAAAAAAAAAAAAAAAAAAAAAAAAAATAATAATAATAATAATAATACAGAATAACGACTACTACTACTACTACTAAAACTAAACATAATACTAATAAAATATTGAACTTACTGGCATCCTGTTGACCAATAAAGTTGAGATAGGTTTGTTTGGCTTCTTCACCATCAAAGAAGTGATGATTAAACATATTGTATCTTACAAACTCATCCGGTGAGAAAAAGGAACACTGAAAAATAAACAGAAAAATTATACTTAAGGTTATTATTATTATTATATTATTAAGGTTATTATTATTATTACTATATTATATTATTAAGGTTATTATTATTATATTATATTATATTATTAAGATTATTATTATTATATTATATTATATACTTAAGGTTATTATTATTATTATTATTATATTATTAAGGTTATTATTATTATATTATATTATTAAGGCTATTATTATTATATTATATTATTTAGGTTATTATTATTATTATATTATATTATTAAGGTTATTATTATTATATTATATTATTAAGGCTATTATTATTATATTATATTATTAAGGTTATTATTATTATTATATTATATTATTAAGGTTATTATTATTATATTATATTATTAAGGCTATTATTATTATATTATATTATTAAGGTTATTATTATTATTATATTATATTATTAAGGTTATTATTATTATATTATATTATTAAGGCTATTATTATTATATTATATTATTAAGGCTATTATTATTATATTATATTATTAAGGTTATTATTATTATTATATTATATTATTAAGGCTATTATTATTATTATTATATTATATTATTAAGGCTATTATTATTATTATATTATATTATTAAGGCTATTATTATTATATTATATTATTAAGGTTATTATTATTATATTATATTATATTATTAAGGTTATTATATTATATTATATTATTAAGGTTATTATTATTATATTATATACATAGAACAATCATACTTAAGGCTATTATTATTATATACATTTCCATTATATTACCCTCCTAGACCCCCCCCCAAGCCTGTCCCCCTACTTCTGCACCCCCCCCCCAAGCCTGTCCCCCTACTTCTGCACCCCCCAAACCCCCCCCAAGCCTGTCCCCTACTCCTGCACCCCCCAAAACCCCCTCCAAGCCTGTCCCCTATTCCCGCACCCCCCAACCCCCCCCCCCAAGCCTGTCCCCTACTCCTGCACCCCTCAAAACCCCCCCCAAGCCTGTCCCCTATTCCTGCACCCCCCAAGCCTGTCCCCTATTCCCGCACCCCCCCCCCCCAAGCCTGTCCCCTACTCCTGCACCCCCCAAACCCCCCCCAAGCCTGTCCCCCAACCCCCCCCCCAGCCTGTCCCCTATTCCCGCACCCCCAAACCCCCCCTCAAGCCTGTCCCCCTACTCCTGCACCCCCCAACCCCCCCCCCCAAGCCTGTCCCCTATTCCCGCACCCCCCTAAACCTGTCCCCCTATTCCCGCACCCCCAAACCCCCCCCTCAAGCCTGTCCCCCTACTCCCGCACCCCCCAACCCCCCCCCCCCAAGCCTGTCCCCTATTCCCGCACCCCCCTAAACCTGTCCCCCTATTCCCGCACCCCCTTAATGAATAATTAATGTATATACCACCTTACATATCTGTTGTCAATATCCAACATGAGGGAGGCCATGGTAGCATGTAGAGAAGTGGAAGAGGTGGAGTGTGGAGAGGTGGAAGAGGTAGAGGTGGAGTAGTGTGGAGAGGTGGAAGAAGTGGAGGTAGAGGTGGAGTAGTGTGGAGGTGCAGTAAGAGCTTCATGAATTCTTGGTGCTCCAACACACAGGGTTCTTGTTATCCCTAACTGTACCAACATATTCACCAATACATCAACACTGCCTTCAGCAAACAGGTACTGGGCCTCATACTTAGAACTCTCCTTGGGGGGCACAAGCTGGAAACAAATATATCAGAAAGGCTGTAAAATATATATCATAAAAGCTGTAAAAAATATATGATAAAAACGGTAAAAAAATATATGATAAAAGCTGTAAAAAATATATGATAAAAGCTGTAAAAAATATATGATAAAAACTGTAAAAAATATATGATAAAAACTGTAAAAAAAATATATCATAAGAGCTATAAAATATCTATGATAAAAGCTGTAAAAAATATATCATAAAAGCTGTAAAGAAATATACAGTCACCGTCATGGAAATCGACACACTGGCATCATCACTACATACCCACAGAAGAAAACAATGCTATGGCTTACCTTCGATTTGTACCAATGTAGAGTAATAATTTTATTCCGCAACTTGCATTATTAATACTTAAGTCATATTTTCACCCTTAACTTTAATAACAGATTTGATCCTGTTTGGCATACTGTCTGAGAGTTTTTTCAGGTATGACTGATCAATAAATTGTTGTCCAGAGCTTGTGGATTTTCTCGACTAACGCATCAGTACTTAAAATAGGTAGCTTTCCTAGGTCCTTTTTTATATGGTTCCACAAGTTTTCAATG